>CAAKMY010019233.1:0-14223 GCA_901111285.1 Corrigiola litoralis | reverse complement strand
GGGGGGGGGGGGGAAGATAAGCCATAAGAGCAGAACTGCTCTGCTTTCACTCACAGTGTTCCTTGATTATAAGCCACTGAACCACAATATAAAGACATCATAAAAATTCAAACTTTGGAGTTTGGACTACACTCGCTAAGTGGGAAAGGTACAAGAATAGTGCTGACAATCAACTAAACCAGTTACAGTTGATCAAAATTATTTGAATCGTGTAGATTCAAGATTGAGCAAGCAATATCACAAACAAGACTGAGTCAAATTGTCTAATTCACTCAGCAATAAGAACTAGAGTCACCCTCAGGCTACGATGGCGAACAAAAACGAAAGCCATTAAACACTCGAGCAAGAAGATATTGAGCCTAACAAGAACATTTCAAGAAAGAAAGTTACACCAATCATGATGTAAAGCATTCTACAAGAAAAGGAAGAGAGCAGAAAGTCACACCTCAAATGCAGAAACAGTGGCAACTCGCACATCACCGCCAACCTCGTGATGAGAGAAGCATATAGAAGCCCCGGTTTCTTCCTCCAGAGCCTTCAGTCTGCTCCCTTTAGGACCTATGATAAAGCCAGCTGCATGATAGGGACAAACAAGTTTGAAGACCACTTGTCCAGCAACTCGTTCATTCACTGTATTGTTCCTCTGTCCTTTTCCTGTCGCCATCTTCATGCTTGAGTGCAAATCCCTAAAAGAGGTTGCTCCCTCAACTCCAAATATTTCTGATGTCTTCTTTTGAAGAAACTGTGAAACAACAACGAGCGCTTTCTTCACAGGGAGGCTGCTACCAGTAATCTAACAAAATACAGATTCCACAAGTCATAATCTGAAAAATCATGCATCCTCCTACATACTAAAATCTTAAAATAATAGAAAGGACTTTGACTTCTCTTCCTTAAATGTACCGATGTCAGTAGGATAGGAAAAGGCAAGTACCGCACCGCACCCTCCCCATGTGATGTGGGTATGGGTGGGTAATCTAGTGGGTAGTGTGCCGGGTATGAGTACTAAAAGTTGTACCCGCCATGGGTGATGGGCAGAGGCGGGTTTAATATATACTCGCCCGAAATCTGTCCTCCCCATCCCCATCCCCCAAGACTCCGACTGCCTCGACCCATTTCCAACCGCACCGCGTCATATATCCATTGTATTAGGCGAACGTTGTTTGATCCTATTACTCTATTTTCAAAAATCAAAGAGTAAATTTTCATGTAACCATAATTGTCTCCTTGAATTCTTGTAACGGATTTCTTCTATATACATAAATGCTATTTACAAAAATCAATGATACATATCAGGGACAAAGCTAGCAGTGGATGATAAAGAAGCCCATTACTGAGTGTTTTTTATGATGTGCTATATGGTAGGATTTTGAACAAATACTAGACACGGCCGGCCCATTACACTATGACAAACAAAACTAGTTGAATGTATAAATATAAAGATTTCAAAAGTAAAACCCACATTTCAAGGAGAGACCGTGGTCCACCATGGCCCCAATGACGCTTCGTGTATAAGTGGGGCATGGGGCGGGTGGGAAGTGAGGCGGCGAGTGGTGGAGCAGGTACGGTTCAAATACTATTACCCGTAGGGGTGGGTATAAGCAAAACATTTCTACCCGAGGTGGGTGGAGGGGTGGGTACTGGGGGTCAAAAATGTAAGTGGTATCCACTACCTCCCAACCCCATTGACATCCCTACTTATATGTATTGTACATGTTAATTAGACAAGATGTTAGTATGATTTATTTGAATGATAATTCAAACCCTGATTTAAAAAACCTTGCATTTTTACCATTCACCCATTCTCTCCTCCCACAAAAGCAAAAGAGATCACCTAGGAGCACCAACGAATGCACCCAAAACTTTGGATGTTACTTTTTGTGCTAACAGCTTACCCTATCAGGACATAAATTCTTGCTCCTTTGCTTTTCGCCCCCACCCCCCCTCTTTCTATAACAAGGGGCTTAAAATATCTCCTCATTAATCCCCTTCGTTTCCATCCAAACAATCCATAAATTTTGAGATGCCCTTTTTCATTTTTAAACACTGACTTCCTCAGAACCTGCATAACCAAAATGCCCCGTCAGACTTAACAATTATATGCACTTAGAACTCTGAATACAGTTCGAGTCAAAACTGTCACTGCACACACCAACAAGTCCCATTTAGGACATTTTTGGCACAGTCAGGTGCACTCAAAAGACCATCCTCTAAAGTATGGCACAGAGGAACATATACTTCTTGGCGTCTAAAACACCATAAATAACCATTTCAATCACTCGTTTAGACACACATACAGCTACAACTCATAATACGCTACACTCTTCCAAGTTGTTAGCACAAGCCAACCTATTCATTAAACCAACCAAAGACCAAATTTTGGAGCAAAACCAATCCAGTATTGAGACAAGAGCAGAACCAAACAGAAATGTACCGATCTATAGAGCATATAAACATTCAAGCAACCACTATTTACCAAACCATTTCTAAATTGAAGAGACAATTCAACTCTATCAATTACCTAGCCATTTACAATGTAAATCAACCTAAACATTCCAACAGCTATTTTTACTATGCTAAAATACATCACTACATTACTGCAATTAGTTGAAACTGCTAAAAGAAACCACAAGTAGTTGAAAGAAACTGAAAAGAACTGATCATAGCTCATATTCATGTTACAAGGACACGATCACTCAACCTGAGCATATAAAAAAGGATAGCCTTTTTTTTCTTGTCCCTTTGCATTAACTTATATTTATTCACACGAAGAATTCTCAAATCCTTTTCGCTCACATCATATCATTATCACTTTAATAATGGTACGCAAATCACAATGACACATCATGGCATATTATTCATCTTTTTGGAACATTGGAGCAGCAATAACCGGAGGGGAGGGGACATGGCGATTTGAACCTGGGATAGCCCTCAAGCAGGTTCACCTCCCAACCATTGTCTCAACCTTACTCCTCATTTCATGGTATATTAATAGCGTAATTTCACTATAACATTTCGGTAGCTCCGAGCATATGTCAAAAAAAAAGAAAAAAAAGACTAACTAATAAAGTTTTTTCCTTTAGTTTTCACCCTCTGGTTTAGTCCAGATACGAGCCGAGTAAGACCACTAGCGCGGTAAAAACTCTCTCTCTAAGTTTTGACATTGTTGCAATACTACGAACTTCAACCTGAACCTAAGACCTCTAGTTAGTCTAGAACCATGGGGGAAGCTATGTTGAAGTTAGGCCACACACACACAACCCCCCCCCCCCCAATATGGGCTTTATAATTAAAAATTTTAATATACCTATATTTAGTTTTGTTTGCTAATATCATATGTAATGGGTCCCCCTTTAATAATTTGTTCAATATCCTACATTCCTACCCTAGTAACACACATTATAGTGGTTTGTCATCTAATACTGGCTTCGCCCTGGCTAGAACAACCCCTCAAGAGTTGATCAAAATGCTCTAGATAGACTAACTGATCAAAATATAGTTTCTAATAAACACAACAAAAGTCAAACGTATCCTTTCAACTACCTGAATGACCTCGTCCCCTGACTAGAAGTCTAGAACAACCTCTTAACAATTGATCAAAGAGCTCTAGATGGACTTCCTAATCAAAGTTAAGTTTCTAATAAACGCAACAAAAGTCAAACGTGTCCAATCTTTTTAACTACCTAAATGACCTCGTCCTTGACTAGAAGTCTAGAACAACCCCTTAACAGTTGATCAAAGTGCTCTAGATAGAGTAACTAATCAAAATTCAGTCTCTCATAAACGCAACAAAAGTCAAACGTGGCCAATCTTTTAAACTACCTGCATGACCTCGTCGTGGGAACCAGCACAGGCCGGGAGCGGCTCATCCCGAAAAACCTTAACATAAGCCTCAGTCTCCTTACAAATCTGATTTATTGTCTTGCCGCCTTCCCCCATGACAGCCCCAACCAACCCCCCCTCCACCAGCAACCTACAGCTGGCCAACCCACCCTTGGGTGGTGGGTCCACCTCCAACATCCGCTCAAACACCCTGAGCAACCCCTCCTGAGGCGGCGACACCGGGACAGAGTGGTCGTCGCCGTGGAAGCGAAGGTGGCGGGTGGTGGAGGTGGGCCCGGTGACGTGGACGAGGCGGTCGGTGCAGGTGGGGGTGAGGGCTTTGTCGACTGTGATCGAAGCCGAGGTTTCGGCTTCGATGCGGTTGATGGCTGTGCCGTGGTGGCCGATGAGGCCCCCGGCGGCGGAGGTGGGGCATAGTATCCGGAATGTTACTTTGTGGGGCCGGTTTGTTGGGTGCTTGGTTTTATTTTTAGGAGGCATTGATGACAATTTTGTCGTCTTGTTGTTGCTGTTTCTTCTCAGAAATGATGAGTAGAGTGGACACTAGTTGAGAGTGGAGTGGACAAAAGACTGAAGACTGTCTTCAGTGGGACCCACATGAGGGAGACAGGCTAGTTACTTGTCGTGCCACCTGGAGTTCATGACAAGGAAACAGGAAACTAATCACTCACTTATTCGCTTAGTGAGTACTCCGTATTTCACTGGAAATTAATTAAAACTATATTCCATAATTTAGCACAAATTGTGTATGGATTACGAAAACAGGTCATTACTCCCTGTCCATAATTAGTGGCAGCTCGATGATCATTAATATTTCTAGCAATTGTCACAAATGGAAAACTGTAAATGGTGGAAATAAAATATCCGAATAATAAACATATACTTTTAAAAGTATGTATGTAAATACATTATATACTTAACAAATACGGAGTACTTCTTAAAAGTAGGTAAGTAAATACATTATATACTTATAGATTTATCCATTGATTCGATACTTGTCATAAATAAATGGAAAAAAGATTTGATATCTCACAAAAAGTCACACACACACACAACTCAGAATAACTGTGGTAGAAAGGACTTCGAATCTCTGAGAACTCAGCACCAGTTCGAAAAAAAAAACTCATCGTCACTAAGAACAAAATGGCCTATAACTTCGTGTCCAAGTTACTGCAAAATCCAAATACAATGTCTTCATTACATTTTCCGATCTACTAACTGTCACGAAACCTAAACTCATCTTCATTCATAACAAAATGGCCTATAACTCGGGATCACAGCCATAAAAATTTCTGCAATATCCAAATATAATTTCATTATTACATTTTCCGATTACTAGCAATCACAAAACCTAAACTCACATCTTCATATTCACCTGTGAGTTACGACAATTAAGAGCCCCTCCGGCCCTCCTGACGGCAGTATACACAAGAGCTAATAGGAAAAACTCTACCCCCAAGGGTATGAAAGGATTAGATTGGTTATCTCCTACAATACCATTAAGTTAACATTGAGTAAACGACTAATGATATCCTCCACACTCATCTACAAAAAAGCCATGTGTATATACACAAGAATGGCAACCACCACCAAGTCAAGATCATTCAGCAGCCATAACGAAGGCCTGCAGTAGACTCTGAGCCACAAGGGTTTGATCACGTGTCCCAGATATAATGACCTTCCCCTCACTCCCAGAGCAAGGATCGTGCACCTCAACCGTTGCACCTGAGATCTGATCCAACACCATACAAGTCATCAATAGTTCAGTACAATAAGACAGTTTCACCTAAATAGACGAACTTTAAACAACCAGAATATTCAGTCCCAGTTGCCAAAAGCATCAAAAACCATAAACTCTAAAACAGCTAGATTGATCTTTTCAAGTTTCATTCATGACTTGACAATTGTTTTCACCTATTTGAAATTTGACCGAGCAATACTGCCTACCAAGTAAGACTTAAGTTGTACACTTACATTTTGGTATTAGTAAAGGGAATACGCCCCATGTGTACACTACTACCAATGATCAAACACATCATCTCCAGAGCCTAACGTCACAAATGAAGAGAGTGTTAAAGGTAGAATTCCAAGACAACGTATAGATTCTTTCCAACTATCATGAACAGCCACTTGGATATCCTGGGGGGACATCGTTGAAAAATGTATATCCGTAACTTAGGCAGTAAATAGTCCTTAAAAATTTTCCACATCCTCCATTACACTGTAGACCAGTAATTAATCAAGCCAGACTAAGACAGTACCCCGTTTCATACATTTAGTATTGGGTCATGATCATTTACCTAGCTCTGAACTAGTTCAAACTCAAGCATCATCGTCATATGCTAGGAAGTGAAGAATGCTACTTTAAAGACCTGTTGCGGGTACCAAATTTTCCGTGCTGTAGCATATACAAACCTACTCGATACCTAGAAGTCTGGGACTTGAAAAACTCGTATTTTCTATTAACAAAAGAGAGGACTATTGAATCTGAAACCTGTACATTAAAAACTTACCCTCCACTAAAATAGCACCTTATGTAAGAGTGCATCAGAATCAGGAGAATATGGCAAAAGAACTCTTGAAGAATATTAGGATGTAGCAAGGCAAAGAATATTGTCTCAGGAATCTGGGAGTCAAATGGTACGACTTAAGGGAGGTGTTCACTCCTATGTGTAGCACCACTAGGTAGTGTGGACAGTAAGAATATATCTATATGACCATTTAATGTTATTACTTTTTTTTTCAAACATCCAACCCGACTGTAGATGATAAGTTAGAATAAATTGATTACCAGTCGTAGGCGAGCTAAATTGCTACCATCATCATCAAAGACAGCACCAAACACATCTCCATGCACTGCAATCTCTAACTTTGTATTTGTCACGATAACAGATTTGTGGCTACTGCAAAATCAACCATATGGCATATATGTGAGCAAAAATACAAAACAAAGCCATCCACATGTGAGTGCATTAAGGACACATTTTCATGAAGCATCTTTCATTCAGGCAGGAGCCAGGAGATTATGCGACAAGAGATTATTGCGTGCAACTGGCTAAACTAGAAGTGCGTGTGCCGGCAGAGGCGTTAAGTTCACTAGAACGTGTGATGCACACGCCCTCACGAGTCTGAACTCTGAACATACACCATATCTACGACAAACGTCTGTCTTAGCACATCCCACAAGCCTCGTACGTGCAACGGTGTCAAGCATAGGTTGTAAATATGACCTAACAGTAAGGAGGAGTTGGGATTGATGAGAGCCCTGCAACCTCAAGGTTGGGATGTGGGCACTCAAACTGCTTGATCTCTTGCACGTTCTATAGGAGTCTAGGGGATTTATTGTTATTTACTACCTCAGCGCGAAGATTTTAAGCCACATCCACATTAATTTCCATCTTATTACTGAGATTGTTGATTCAAATTCTTCAGTTTTCTTGTTTGCGTACTTTTATAATAATTTTTTACGTGGAAATCCTTTGCCTTAATTATAATAATTTCATTTGAGATAGCATTTTTCTGTATTTTATGGGGAAGTTGACATTACGAAATATAGAACATGTTTATGAGATTTTTTAGCCATTATTTTTCAATGACCCCTATTATTTACAAAAAACATTATAGTGATGATTTACTTAACGTTAACAAAAGAAATCAGAAATTCTTTTAGCAGTAACTGATAAGAGTAAGGTTGCCTACTTTTTTGTAATGCAAAGATAAGCCAATGTGGCCTTTTATCTTAGGAACAAAGAGAGTCTTTCATTTATTATCTTATTAACCTTATATATAATTCTCCTCAAGGCTCACACCCTCCAATTTTTGTAGGTGATTTTTTATTTTTTTGAAGGGTGGGTGGGTTGGTGGGAGGATATACTTGCTATGGTAATCATACTGAAAATGTTAAACCAAAACTTCTAAAACCCTTGTTTCTATTAGTTTCTACTTTACAAGTACTTTCAACTTCTCATTGTAGGTTTCCAAAGAACCTCACCGAGCCACATGATCGATGTAATGGGAACACACTTACATGCAACTTGAATCACAGCTAACATATGCCAATAACAGCCTCCTTCACATCTAACAACATGCCCTCAAGATTATCAGAAAAGTGGATCATCCAGTTATGAAGAGATGATAGGACTGACCTGCCCTGATGTAAATCACCTTTAGCTGTTCTTAAATCTCTTGAACTTCGACCACTAATAGTCAAGCAGTGTCCATAAGAAACCTGCAAGTATATCCTGTTTAATATCCAAGACAGAAGAGCAAAAAACAACAAGGAAAAGAAAAAAACAATAAATTATATTTATCTCACATGAGGGGGCGGGAACTTAGACGGTAGAGAATTATCCACTTCTTCAAAAACTCTGCATTCATTCATTTTGTCTGATAATGTAGCATTAGCACTCCCGCTGCCTTCAGAAGGAACATTGAACAGCTTGTGAGGAAGAAGAGGTGAATTGTCCTTCGCTAAGATTGCATCGAAAACACTCTCTCTCAATCTCCAGCTGACTTGGAACAGAGCAAGTTGCACACAAGCATAGGCACCATCTATCTGCAAGCAGGGACATATCACTATGAGTTAAATAAGGTAGCGAAAAAAATACATGCCAACCAAGAAATCCTGTGCGCAGGAAGTTCATGCCATAGGAATTTCAACCCAACCTAATTGATTGTATCCGTGGGACATAGAGCCCGCTTCCTGGTGCAATAATGTGCGATCCTCCTATACCCTTTAGATATACCACTACGCAACTCGATTGGCTCTTAGAGCTTGGTTTACGTCTTTACGATGTGCAGTACTAATACCCAGCACATCAAAATACCGAGGAGTCTCCAAGTTATTGGACTTTCACCGATCTTTTTGGTTGAACACTTTAACTTCGTACGGAATTTTCACTAACCTAGGGAGACTTGGTAAGAGACTTACTTCACTGGAGGAAACAGAAGATATTCGCAACAACTTCCTGTATTTCGTTCACTAAACAAATACCAAAGTTTCAATACCCAACAAATCAGAACTCCCTGAACTTTTTCTCTTGTCAACCAAACAAGCACTTTTCTCAATTAGAGATCGCTTAGATGACTCCTTATCCTCCTCCAATGTACAGGATAATCCTTTATAGTGCCATCGTGTATCGTGAACTGCGTGACACAAAAAATTCTATAGAATTCCACATATACAATTGAAGTAATAATACTTTCCACACTATGATCTCCACTTAAGTTTTGATCAAGTAACACAAAATATGACCAGTCTAAAGTAATAAAATACAATGACCAACTGAAAAAAGTTCCTCCAAATCCCTAGATCCCTCAATAAGTAAAAACACCTCAAGAATTCATAGAATACTAAGAATAGTAACGACACAGTGAAGCTTATGAAGATCACCACTGAAGGACAAAACACATCTGCGAATTTAAGTTGGACATACATTAAGACCCCCAATCCTCCAGGCGAGACACCAGACCATCCGTTTACTTAACAGGCGACCTAAGGGATTAATAACCAGAGTAAAAAACGAAAGTAGAAAGAGGGTCACCCTGCCTTAGTTCCCTCCTAGCTTTAAACCACCTTCTGGGTAAACTGTTCACCAGAACTTCGAAAAAGGTAGAAACATGACCTACAAGAACTTTGACTGAGAATACAAACGGACAGATCATGAAACAGAGGAGTCCTTCCAGAGATCAACCAAAAAAGTTCAAAGGTATTTGGCATTTGGCAAAAAGATTCATCAGAGTCCAGAGTGCCAATACTAATTATCTCTAAAAGATCACCTGTATGACTTTCTCATCAGTAGAACCACAAACACCGCCACATGAATTTTCCATAATCTGCAGAGTAGCACCAGTGGCCTTTTGTATTGCTGATATGACTGAAACCCCACAAGCATTTAGCCAATCAGATTGATTTGATGGAATCAGTAGTCTACCGGTAACGGTATCCCTCTCTTCTGATGAGACTATTTCGTCAAAAACGCGCACAACAGCATCTTGTGCGAAGGAGTATCGCACTTCCCTGTTCTATGAGTGAAAAATGAAAATATCAATACAGGGTAGAAGCCTTCTTTTTTTATAAAGAAAAGTAAAACTTCAGTAATTTCCCTAGTTTTAATTTACTTTCTACACATTGATTGTCAGCCACTGAACCAAAATAATGACATCATTAATCAATCTTTAAACTTTCCAATAGCAAAGCGGCAAGGTACATGAATAGTGTTGGGAGTACTGACAATCAATTGAAACAAATACTTATAGTATTGGTAAAGAAAACTTGAATCTTGTAGGATCGAGATATAAGCAGATTAATAATAACAAGGAAGACTGATTCAAGATTGCCTTATTCTCTCACCAACCAACCTCACGCAGTCATGCTACTAATGTACATAGAAACCAAAGCCGAAGTAACGGGCTACCAGGTAAATATAAAACATACGTGGCAAACATTCAGAAAAGAGAATAACACCAACGATGATAACTAGCTTCCTGCAAACAAACAGAAAAAGGGAACAGAGAAAAATAATACCTCAATAGCAGAAACAGTGATGATACGCTCATGACTACCACCTTCATAAGCAGAGATGTCTATGAAAACCCCAGTTTCTTCTTCTAGAGCCTTCACTCTCCTCCCATTAGTGCCCATCACAGCTCCAACAGCCAGATGGGGACAAAGAAGTTTTAAAACCACTTTGACTCCTCTGTCAACTGTATTGTTTATCTGGGGATGCCCTGTCTTGTTCATACTTGAATGCAAAACCCCCAAAGAAGTTTCTCTTCTCGTGAATCTTGATGCTTTGTCTTGAAGATACTGTGAAACAGCAACCAGCGCTTTCTTCACAGGTTGGCTGCCACCAGTAATCTACAAAACAGAATGTACAGGTGATAACCGAAAAAAGGCATCGCTCCCTACACACTCACAGGTATAACAGCCAGATGGTACTCTGGATATGTTAATTCTCTTCCTTTTACGTACTGAACAGGTAAACCAAGGAATTAACAAGATGTTAGCACTGTGTTCCCACTAAATTCCAGCAGCTAGATGGTATGAATGATGTCGGTTGTACCCCTTTTTAGGACCACAAATTATCTAAGAATATGGTCTAAATTTAACTTAAGAAATCCAATTGAATTAAAGTGGTCATTTAATCAAAATTGCAAAAGACGACCACTTTAAGCTATTACAGTAGAAAGTCATCATTCCCTTAGAAGATCGTTTGTACACTTTTTTAGCTTCAGAAGTGAAGTTCGTCTAACTTTTAGCTTAAACAAAGACGGGATCACATGAGACTTTCTGGTTTGGGACAACCGTAGTATAAACTATAAGTACCACAACGCCGCATTCAGTACAAAACTACAAACTATAACTGCTCGGCAACCCCATAAAGATTTCCATTAATAATTCTTATCTAAATCTTCTTTAAAACCAAAAAATAAAAATAAAAGCTAAAATTTTTTAATCAAAGGGATCATGCAAAGGCGCCAACAAAAATCAATCCCCATCAACTCCAAGCTAAAAGGTCACTCACAATCTTAAAAGGACTCTCATCCCTTAAACAAGTGGTTAGAGGTTCGAATTCTAACTCTTGTGAATGGAGCAACCAAACTTGGGAGGGGCTTCCCGTTGTCTTCAGTACCAGGACACTATCCCTACTACCGGTGTGGATACTCCTAAAACACCATTTAAAAAACAATTTTCAACTGATAACTAGATCAAAAGAAATGACTTTTTCACTTCTTGCCAAGTGGCCACTGTCTACAACATTGATAAAAAGTGACTACTTTACCTCAATTGCGAATTAATCCATATTCTCCTCAGGTGAATTTTAACATAATAACAATAATAACAAACTACAACATTCAACAAAACGAATAGTGGAAACAATATAATGTGTGATGATACAATAATAGCTTAACAACAACACAAATTATTAGAAAAGACCGTCTACTTTCATTTTAAAAATAGACCAACTTTTTGTAAGCTAAATTTTACTAATCTCCCCACAAGCCCAAATGGGGTTGTACATTTATATGTCTATATCGGGCCAGCATGAGTTGGTCTACATTTAAGATAAAAGTAGACGTTCTCTCCCGAGACTTTCTGCAACAACAATACCTGAATAAGCTCGTCGCGGGGCCCAACACAAGGCGGGACCGCCCCGTCCCTCGAAGCCTTAACATAAGCCTTGGTCTGCTTACATATAAGATTAACCCTCTTCCCCCCCTCCCCCATGACAGCCCCAACCAAGACCCCCTCGACCACCAACCGACACACCACCGACCCACCCTCCTCCTCGGGGGGGTCCACCTCCAACATCCGCTCAAACACCCTGAGCAGCCCCACCTGGGCCGGGGACACCGGGACGCCGTCGAAGCGGGTGTTGCGGGTGGTGGAGTGGGACCCAATGACGTGGACGAGGCGGTACTCGCACGTGGGTGTGACGGGCATGTCCACGTGGATTTTGCACCACGTGTCGCGTTGGAGGCGTTTGATGATGTCACCGTTGGGACCAATGAGGCCCCCTGCTTCCTTTCTGGTGCATAGTATGCGGAATTTTATTGAGTCTTTGTTTGGTTGAGGCATTGGAATGTTTTCAGTGTCAACACTAGCTTGCATGGTTTCTTCTACGTGTGTGACAGTGTGAGTAGAGTAGAGTGGGGTGGGGAAAGTGATTTTTATACTCCAAAATATTATTACTCCCTCCATTCCAACCAATTCTTTACATTTGACTTCTACGTATGAGTCAATAGCTTGATTTCTACGTATGCAGTATGCACCATCGGGTCGGTAAGCTTGGTTCAGTCGTAAACGGTTCATGACGACCCTTTATATCAGTTCGGGTCATATTGAGTCATTTATTTTTCAGATCGAATCAAATTGATTTCGGGTCAAGTTATTCTCTACTATGATATCAAAGTAATAGAATTTTATTCAATATTGTATATCAGATATTAGAAAATAGTTAAAATATTCTATATGAAACAAAGTTCACATGATTTTTTATGGTGATCAGCAATAATTCGGTCAGTTATGTGTTCAATATCCATATCAGGTTGGGTTGGGTCATGTTTCGGATCAACTCGTGTCGGTTTCGAGATCCAACTCTTTGGGTTGTATCGGGTTTCGGATTTACATTGAATTGGTTTGGTTCAGGTCGGTTTCGGGTTGTGATTTTCTCGAATTGATTCGGGTCGATTTTTGGACGGTTCGGGTCGTTTTTGCTAGCTCTACTCGAAATATGTTTATAAGGTTAGTGCTTTATTTATTGTGGAATCTTTGAAAATCTATTTGAATTGTCTACAATATCATGATATGTATATCCCATACCTCTTTCACAAAAATATTAGTTAGGATCTTTAGTACATTGACATTGTATGCATGAGCACATAGCTATATTCTATTGATATATGGAAACTTTGATATGCCAACTCTACAAGACTACAAAACTCAACAAACAAAACTACAATTATCAATCCATAATGCATCGCACATGCCCAAAAAATAGTGGATTATGAAAACAGGTCATTTTTGGTTGTCATTTTTCACTTGTGATATAACATTTACAAAACTAATAGTTTCGGCTATATCTAGGCTATTTTTTGCCAAATTTCAAGTTTCATTCTTCATTATATGTTCCTAGGATGCATCCCGCCAATTTTCGTCTGATTCCATTTCCGGACGAAACGAAGTTTTTTCATGGGTTATGTCCACAAAAACCGGCTTTTTCATTCGATTTTTGGCTTTCCTGAAAAAGTTTCGAAAGTGACCGAGCATGCTGCTAGGGTATACTAGAGCATAATTGTAGCATATGGCAATGTCATTCTTCCTCCTTGATAGATTTATGGTGTGTTTAATTATCGCTCGATTCGAGCATGTGAATAATTGACAAAACCGATGGCTTGGGCTACGCATAGGCTACTTTTTGCTAATTTTCTTATTCCATTCTTCATTATATGTGTCTACGTTGCCTCCCGCCCAGTTTCGTCCGATTCCATTTCGGGGCCGAAACAAAGTTTTTCGTGGGTTATAGTCCACAAAAACAGGCTTTTTCAGTCGATTTTTGGTTTTCCGGAAAATGTTCCAAAAGTGCCCGAGCATGCTCCTAGGGTATACTAGAGCATAATTGTAGCATATAACAATGCCATTCTTCCTCCTTGATAGATTTATGGTGTGTTTCATTATCGCTCGATTCGAGCATGAGAATAATTGACAAAACCGATGGTTTGGGCTACGGATAGGCTACTTTTTGCTAATTTTCTTATTCCATTCTTCATTATATGTGTCTACGTTGCCTCCCGCCCATTTTCGTCCGATTCCATTTCGGGGCCGAAACAAGGTTTTTTCGTGGGTTATAGTCCACAAAAACAGGCTTTTTCAGTCGA
>CAAKMY010019190.1:0-11503 GCA_901111285.1 Corrigiola litoralis | reverse complement strand
CATAAAGCGACTTACGAAGCAAGCATACATGATCGGGTTTAGACCGATCCACAAAACCAGGTGGTTGGTTCATATAAACTGTCTCATTGAGCTCACCGTGAAGAAAAAAGTAAATACGTATATCTAACTAAAGCTAACATAATTACATTATGTACTCTATTAATGAGGAATGAGAAAAAAAAACTCCAAGCTAGTACAACCATCTTGCATGCAAAAACCTTGCAGTGAAGCAAAAGTCAGAATGAAGAAGGAGAAATATTCGGTAAGTGCACTTAAAAGAAAAAGTAGATGGTGCCAAGTGCCAACTCAATAATAATGGGGTGCAACAATCAATTTTGACATTATACAATTTTGTGGCCTGGTGTGGTGGGTTGGGCATTAGAGTATAAGATGCTCAACTCTTGGTTGGCGCAGCATAGGTATAATATAATGCTGCTGGACTTGCACTGGCTCTTTCGAGTTTTGATTAGATACGCAGCCGGCATACTGAAGAATCTGACAAGTGGGAACCAATCTATTTACTCAATATTCTTTCTCCATATCTGCATAACTTGTAATCTCCACTCACCAAGTTTTCCAATTCTGGCATAGTGGTTGTTTGACAATTACTCTGTCAACAAGTCATTTTGCTTCTTTTCCCAATTTGTCAACAAGTCATTTTGCTTCTATAGACAACTAGAAGATAATGTAGAAGAGGGATTGTGTCTATAATTCTATTCCCATGTATTATATGAGCTTAAAGATGAAAGTGAGTTTGTATTTTTTCTTTTAATTATTCTATATACTACGAGCATATAGATCAAAAGTTTCATGATATAGAGTTTTTAGTTCGTAATTATTAAGTGTTGATTGACAATAAGCATAATTATGTTTCAATTCTACATTATTTATTCTTTCAACTATAATTTATTGACAGTAGTAAAATAAAAATATGTTCATCACATCAAACTAAGCCATGAGTACAATGACATATCACATGATAATTTGTTCTTTTTACTAAATAAAACATTAATTGACAACGTTGACTCAATAAATTATTATTCTATCTGTACTTAATTTTCTACTGTTTAATGTTAGCTAACGATATTTCAAGTTATCTATCCTTATGTCTCTTAACATATGTGATAGTAGTCTATCATAAGCACGAGGCATTGTGATCAATTTTTCACTCTTGTTATAATAATAGTATATCATATTTGTATTAATTGAATAAGTGTAAACTTAAAGCTATGTATTTTACGTCGATTTCAAAAAAGTTCTTGCTAGTGAAAATGTACAATTTGATACTTCTATTACATGATAGATAGTATTCCAAACATGTATTTATTGATACCTTTTACATTTTTATGCAATTTAATTGTTTCAAATAGCATAGAAATACATTTTAAAAAAATATTAAGAAAGTAACATACAAGTTATTACCAGAAGTCCAGAACTCTTCGATTTGCATGAAAAATTTTTATGGAAGTGATGACTATTATTACATATTTTTCCAAGTGTCCTTCTTATATGATTGGAAAGT
Organism: Corrigiola litoralis; assembly: GCA_901111285.1. Lineage (NCBI taxonomy): Eukaryota > Viridiplantae > Streptophyta > Magnoliopsida > Caryophyllales > Caryophyllaceae > Corrigiola > Corrigiola litoralis. Next base: position 9,981 of record CAAKMY010019190.1, on the reverse strand, counting down.
AACAATGTGATAGGAGATATGAAAGGGATGTAAGATGAGGAAATAATGTAGTATACTTACATAATCAACAACCTTCTCGGCTAATCCATAATCAGGAACAATTGATTATATTCTTAGCATATTCATCTAGCTAAGCGTTTGAAAACTTCTAAAATATGTAACTATGTTCTTTAATGCAACAATTTTATGTAAGCACACACGTAGGATTGACATGGAATTATGCTAAATAAAAATAGAAGTGACTAAGCATCCATTTATGATTTTGTAAGTTGATGCTTCGAAGATTTGCAACGTACCCTGGCCAGTAGTCCCCACCCATTATTGCTTAATAAAAATCAAATGGGTGCAGTGCCAGCAGGAATTAACGAAGAAACTAGAAAGATCGTTTATTTTATAGACTAAATCATGTATGCTTGAAAAAGTAATTTAGTTTGACGCTCTCAAAAAATCTAAAATGTCAACGATCATTGTAAGCGACGACTTAGACATGATGAGGTTTTGCTTCCAAAGTTACCGGGTCAAGATTTTTGATATTGAATTAGTTGTACAAGCCACATATGTGAACTACACATATCCAATACGAACGCAATGACAAACTCTCATTTATCCTGGAACAGGTCTATGAAACTTGAATAACATGCAATTATGCAAACGCTAAGCATATCTGTCTCATCACTCATGCAGTCATGCGACACTTAGATATGTAAATACATACCTACAGTATATATTCAGAATGCGTGAATAATATTGTAGAATGTAGCCAGATAGCACCACCCATGTGACATAGTAGTTGTTCTTTGGAACTACCTAGTTCCTCTCAAACATATTCCTCTTTCTAGGGATACTGGGAAGGAAATTTGTTTGTTTGCTTTACAAAGGAAATTGTTTGTAACAATATAGAAACCATGGAAATTAAAATCTTAGAAAGAAACAAATTTTTGAACCATAATAGAACCACATGCATATGGGATGTAGGGAGAGTGGACTCAACAACGAAATGTATTTGGATCCCATTGTTCTTCTTACACTAGATAATTTAATAATATAAATACTATTTATTTAGATCAATTTTGTCCTATTATGTATTACGTATTTCAGGTACGTAATTTACAACAAGCATTTTTAAAAACAAAGATGTGGAGACTTTATTTGTACCTCTCCAAACGGAAATTTTTGAGAACCTAATGATCGAGAGACTAATAACATAAAAATCCATTGTATTCAAAATGGAAAAGGACATAAAATTTTGTAAAGAGTTAATGAGAGAGAGTGAATCTGATTATTTATTGAAGCCAAGTTGACTTGCAAAAAATTACTCACAATAATAAGAAATTTTAGATGAGAATTATATTCAAGATGAACCTACTTATGAATTGCTTTAGTACTTTCCACAAGTTCATGTTGAATTTTTTTAAAATGGGTTTAAATTGATATATAACACCAAATAAGATTTTAATGAACCTAGAGATAATGTTGATCGATTTGTATATCTACCTCCTTAAAGAAACAAGTCAAAATATCACTACAGCCTATAGGAATTTATCAATAACAACAAAGATTTCATAACTTTTTCTTACATTTCTAATACAATCGTATGAGTATAACTTGTTTGGTATAATATGGGATTGTAAATGAGATTTGGACTAGGAATTTAAGTAGGAATTTGGGGTGAGAAATTAGGAGGGATTTCATCAAATAACTCCAACTCTTATGTTAGGTAGGTTTGATTGTTATTGAGAATGAAACAATTAAATTAACTTATATATCTTATTTTAAGTGAGAGTAAACGGTTAAGATGGATAGATGAATTTTTTAAGTGAGTGTATCTTAATAATTTTAAGGGTGAGAATGAATCCCCATCCAATTACCACCCCTCCTCTTGTAATAAGATCACTGAGCCTTCTAACTCACATTCCCTATCCCTCCCAATTCCCTATCCCAATCGCAATTCCTAACTAAACAAACACAAATTATTAGAGAAGACCGTCTACTTTTATTTAAAAAGTAGACCAACTCTTTACTAGGTAAATTTTACTAAGCTTCCGACCGACAACATTACAGAATTATTGTGAGTGTATGGTCCTATAAGATACTCCTTATGAAGTAAATACATTGATACTTATTGTGAGTAGAATAGCGATATATGTGAAACCATAAAAGTATTAGTGGTCGTCTCATTACCATGTAGGCTGTAGCAGCTCGTTTCTTTAGAGGGAGTTGGGGTTGGGTATGGGAGTTAAAATCCCAATAGAGCAAACTCCCTTAATTGTGGTACAGATATACGTATCCTCCCATGTAAAACGGATAGACTCGGACCTTAAATGGATAATGAAGGTCATCTTCTGCCCCAGTTAGTATATTCGTTCAATCGCTCCGAAAAACAGAAACCATAGAAAGAGAACAAAATTTTCCACCATATAATCAACACATGCATGGCTTTGGACGGACCCCTTTCCTAGGGTCTTGCGCCAGAGGATTTGTTTGCATTTTGGGGTGCCCACGTTAACCACGTGTCGCCAAACTTTTATTTTTATCTTTTACACCATTTGTCCAGCTGTCATCTTTCGTATGTGAAAAAGCACCCTTTTCTCACATCACATGCCCACATAAGTGCATGACCTTCATACTATGTATGCTCACAAAAGCATCATCATCGTCAATCATCATCATACAAGATTATAGAGAAGTAGAGACGGCAGGACTGATATACCATACAGAGTATCATTTTCTTGTGCCTTATTATTTACAAATTAGATTCTATTCATATTAACTTCAGGCCCTTTAGGTTCACGCATTTTTTATGTGATGTGAGTTGAAGGGAAGGCTAATGTACAGCGAGTCCATTCAAAGAGAAGAATTAGCTCAAGTGGTTGGAATTCGTGAGTTCGATTTTTATCAACGACTTTGTTCGCAAATTTTATACAAAAAAAAGTGCACTCATATAAATAAAGGCGACGAAAATTTCATATGAAATTAGGGGTATAAATACACATATAAGGTCAAAAACTTGTCTATTGTGATGTTTAAACAATATTTTATCATTTTAGAGTGTCCCATTTAATTCCACCGACATATTTCTAATTTGGGGGGGGGGGGAAGCTCACACATAAAAACACACAAAACACACCCATATAATTGTAAATCGAGATATACTTAACATATTTTCATTTTCTAAACCCTTGTAACAAAATAATTAAGAGAATTCATTAAGATAGAAAAAGTGTATTCTTTAGCTATATTCTTTTGATCGACTTAACTATATTTTAGTCATTTTAATCACGTTCAGCACATATTTGAACTTATTTCATAAGATGTACAATATTGAGCAATGAGCTCAATTCTCAACCCCAAATAAAACCATTTACCAAATAAAATTCACTTTTAGGTCATGTCCTAATTTCACTACAGTTGCTAAAAATATGGATTTCCTTTCAAACTCCTCTGAAATAGCTCGTTGACAATTGGAGTGTTACCTCGTGAGATTCCAACTACTAATATTTATTACGTGAATTTGAACACATGAATATGATTACAGTAATTAGATATCTATAATCACAAGCAAAGTAAAATAACGATCAATACGATCCAAGTCACATATACTTTAACACAAAAATTTGATCACAATGGGTGAACGGTAATTGAGTAGTTTGTGAGCATTCTACTATTATCAAATAATATGGCTACATCCTCAACTGTATCTAAAATTCTAAAAAAAAATATTCACACGGTCTCGAGTCCAAGTTTAACCCTACTAATTGGTTATATAAAGATTATTTAACAATCTTAATGCTTTGACAATATTTTAACGTTGTACATCAATGATGGGGAACAATATTGCTTTGGTATTTCAAATAGATAAGATATCCACCATAAAAACAGTTACCCCCAAGAAGAGGGGTAATACTTCTCAATAGAGTAATAGTTTTCCCCTAAAATGAGTGGCCATCCTTCTATATTTATTTTTGTCCCACCACCACCGTCTTCATACATACAACAAATCATATGATATTAGGTTCACGTATAAACATATGTTAACACTTCCTCAACCTTTTTCTTATTTGGTTCAATAGTCCTCATTACTTCAATAGATCAAAAGAGTATCGACTCCAACCAACTAGCTCTAACTCTATATGTCATGAACTCGTGCTCGTGTTGTGTTATCGCATCATGTCACCTTTTAGTATTCACCCGCTTTTTTTTTGGAAAAGATAATGCGACAATGAAATATACAACAAATTATCATATCAGGTTCAATTAGTTTGAACGGGTTAACACTCCCTCAACCTTTTTTTCTCATTGGGTTCATTAGTCCTCGTTACTCAAAAGGATCAAAAGGGTATCGAATCCAACCAACTAGCTCTAGCTCTAGCTCTTTGTCTAACATTCGTGCTCGTACTGTGTTATCGCATCGTGTCACTTTTTAACTTTTCACCCGCTCTTGAAACTTGAAAATATAAGGATAGGACTTTGGGGGGTAGGGGTGTATATGATCCGAGCACGAATAAGCTCGACTCGACTCGCGAGTCTCAAGACTTGACCTCGACTTGACTCGTGAGCTCGCGAGCCGAATTGTTCAAGCTCGACTCGAGCTAGTGAATCCAAATCACAAGCTTGAGCTCTACCCGAACTCGACTATGGCTCGACCCGAACCCAAATACGTCTCGATTCGAGCTCGACGGAATCTCGAGAAACTTAACATGTAGTATAGCTTTTCGAGCCGAGTTTGAGTCTACTCCCTCTAGTTCTATTTAAACTTCATACTTTCTTTTTCACGTTTGCCAATGCACATTTTGTATGCTATATATCTCTAGTTATATGTTAGAAAAAATTATAAAAATTTGATATTTTTAATCTACTCATTAAGACGAACTAAACAAGATCCCACAAGACTATATTTTATCTTATACGTTGTAAAGAAATCTAAGATCAATATTTACTTATGAATAGTGTTCAAAAAGCAACTATGAAGTTTAAATAGAACTATAGGAAATATTTGAGTAAGCTCGTTAGAAACTCTAGTCGAGCTTTTCTCGAGTCGAATACTAACCTATCTTTGACCAAGTCGATCTCGAGTAGCTCTTGAGTGATCTCGTCTCAATTACACCTAGGAGGGGTGTCAAAGCAAAATCAACAAATTAGCACATCCAACCTACAAAAAGCCAATCCAAACAAAAAGGGCCAAAGTGCAAAAACCACTTCCTTTATAAACCCCCTTTCTCATCCCACACCTCTCCACACACACAAACACTATATTCACCAGAGAGACAAAACTCAAACAAACTCACACAAACCCCAACACAAAAAAACACAACTGAAGACTCCAGAGAGTTCCCCAAAAACACAACATGGCAAGTTACATTTCAGACACTAATTCCACCACCCAAACAACCCCTTACTATTATTCAGAAGAAGAAGAAATAATCCAATGGCAACCAAGAAAACCCCAAACCCAAAACAGAAAAAAACCCAATATTACCTCCATTAAGAGGGCCCCACAGGTGTGCTTAGAAGGGTATGTGGACCCCACGGATGAGGACATATTACCAAGAACAAAGAGCCTGACTGATGATGACTTGGATGAGTTAAAGGGGTGTGTGGATTTGGGGTTTGGGTTCAGTTATGAGGAGATCCCTGAACTGTGTAACACTTTGCCTGCTTTGGAGCTTTGTTATTCCATGTCTCAGAAGTTTCTTGATGAGAATAATAGTAATAACAATGGTGGGGATGTGGGGTCTTGTTCTGGGTCTGAGACTTCTAGTCCTATGCCTACTTGGAAAATCTCTAGTCCTGGTATGGATATAAAGATTTGATCTTTTTGGTGTTTGGTGATTTGGGTTTTTGTTTGTTTGGTGTTTTGTGATCTGGGTTTTATTTGGTTTTGTGGATTGTGTTGTTTTGAATGGTAAAGTTGTTAACTTTGTATGTTTGGTTTTTGAGGTTTTGTGGAAGTTTGGTGATTTGGGTTTTGTTTGATTTGATTGTTCATGATCTAGGTTTGATTTTTTTTTTTTGTAGAATGGGTTTTAAGTGTTTTATGATATGAAAGTTGTTAGCTTTAGGTTGGAATTTGAAGTTCTTTTAGGAGAAGTTTAAGATTTGGAATTGTTTGATTGGGTTTTTATGATATTGGTTTGATTTTAATTGAATTGTAGTGATTGTTTGATTGTTGTCATTTGATAAAGTTTTAAGCTTTAGTTGAGATTTTGAGTTTTTTTTGGATTTTTGATGATTTGGGTTGTCTCATTTTGTTTATTTGTTGGGCATTCAAAGCTTTGATTTAGATGTTAGGGTATTTTTGAAGATTTAGGTCATTTAAGTTATCTTCTTCAAGTGTTTGATCATTGATGATGTTGGTTGTATTTCTTTGTTGCATTGGTGTTTGGAGAATTTGTCATATTTATCATTTGAAGCTTCTATGTAATGATTGTATCACTTGTTGAGCTCAATTAGTTAATAGAATGATATGTTCTCCATTTTGCTGGATACATTCAAGAAACATTCATTAGGATCATGATGTAAATGAGGAATTTTTTCTCTACATTAAAGCTGTTGCCTTGTTGATTGATTCTGATGCCAAATTTTCCATCTATTTGTAACATTCATGAATTTTGGTGATTAGCCAGTACATAATGCTAGCTGTACACTGGGTGTCTTTTTTGTTTTCCCCTTAGATATATGTTAGGCGTGAGTTGGCAAAGTGCTGAACTAATTTGCCCCTTACTGTTCAACCATGACCTAATTATTGTGGTTTTCAACTCAGTGTTGTCTAATCTGGTTTAACTTTTGCTACTTTTTCAATTATGTTAGGTTTTAATCGGTTGTTTGATACCTGTATGCAGGTGACCATCCAGAAGATGTCAAAGCAAGGTTGAAATTTTGGGCTCAGGCAGTGGCATGTACTGTTAAACTTTGCAGCAGCAGCTAAAGTGCTGCTACCGCTGACTGCTTCGGTCAGTCAATGAAGAATGATGGTCGTTACCATTGAAGATGAATGTTCTGAACCTTTGCGTTCAAAATGGATCTATTGATCTTTTTTGGCGCCATGCCGTTAATTGAAACAACTATTCTTTGATGGGGAATGACCATGCCCAAGACTTGTCAAAGTTCAAACTTTGTGGGCTAATTTTGGACGGGATGGAATCATATGGTTTAGAGAAGAGTAAAATGTCAGGTCTGAGATTATTCAACTACCGATGATGGTCTGACATTTAGACCGGGGATATAGCTCATGATTATTTGTAACTAGAATAGATGAAATAAAGGGGAAATAATTTCATTGAATAAAACTTCTCAATGATCTTGTTCAATACAATTGTATTTGTTCTTTTAATATCTCTGTGTTCTTATTGTACTGTGGTTTGTCTGCAGTGAGTATAACTTCCATTGCCTGCTTCCTCGGCTTCTTGGAGACCTCTGCATTGCTGAGGTAACTCCTCGTATTGATAATCAGTCTTGGATTATTTCGAATCCTTTTGACTATCATCACCTGATGGAAGCTTTAACTTCTAACTAGGATCTTGGTGGTTCTTTAATTTCGTGAATGCTGTGTTGATTACTTCTAACATTTGTTCTGAAATTGGTTGTCTGCAAGCTACTTTCTTCTTTCAGTAAGCACTGATGACAGGCTTGTCTTGTTTGTACAACTAATTATCAGATGCTAACATGCTCTCGACTCTGAAGACGACTCTTATTGATACTCCTCAACTTGCCTCCGAAGTTTGGCATTTTAGCGGAGGTGTCATTATCCGTCTTCCTGTCCATAATCATGGTGCGTCTTGTCATACTAACCTTCCTGCTAATTAGCTATTTCTGTCCACATAACCCTCCTTGTGGATAAGTGATAACAGATATTTACGGAACGGGCCCCTTTGTGTGTGTGCACTGGAAGAAGTATGCTGCACAAGGAGGAAATAGTTCTCTTTCAATCGGATGGTTGGACTGACATACGGAGTACATAAGAGTCTGTTGATGACTGACTTAGCTGGTTGTTATCTCATACTGTGAGAATTGAGACACCATAAGGGTTGTTTTTGGCAAGAATTAGTTGTTCCTGAATATCATTAGTTGCAGCTGCAGATTTTTGCAGCTGTTATTCAGTAATTGTTGCCATAGTTGTACTCTTGTGTGAGGATTTTGAATGAATGACAATCTCTTTTCTGCTCTAACAAGTTAATTTCCTGTATGGTGTCAACTTGTGAGTTGTTTCATTAGAATCATTTGTGAAGATTTAGCAAGTCCAGCAACAGTTTCATAAGTTATGTTTAGAAGCATCATCTCACATGGAGGTCTGACTAGCAGATTCGCCCATATAAGTGTTTTCTTGCTACATACTTAATAATTAATGATCAGCATACAATTTAGATCCTCTCAATTTGACTCTTGTACATAATGGCCAAACCTGACTTCTGAGTTCTGACAAGATGTGCACTTGAATATTCGGTTAGATTGGAAATCTCAAGTGTACACATTAATCATTTGGTGTCCAGGTGGCCACATGATTTGCCAGTTTGGTTATCTGTCAAGTAGACTGGCATATGCTTTAGGTATATTACTTGCTGATTTTCTTATAATGGATCAGCGCTTTATCAATTAATACGATTAAATTATCAAGAAGTCTACAATCTCCAGACGACCCAACAACTCTGTTTACCTCACGCAATTCCACTTTCAACGCATCTAACCATTTCTAGTCCTCCCTTTAAAGAAGTGCCTGTCCACACCGCTGACATGTTAAAAAGCTAGTGATACTGTTGAATTAAGGTCGTCTACTCGTCCTGATATATTGTCATGGTCGGTCATACGTACACACTATAATTTCATTTGCAAAGAGGGCTTACGAGCGAGGACCCTCTTCAAATTAACAACGCTAAGCCTCTGAGAGGTGATTAGCAACGTCATGTGCAACTTCGTGGTATCTGCCTAAATGGCCAAATGCACTATAAATGATGGAACATCTTGATATCCCTTGTGGTTAGATGAAACTTGGGTTTGTGACCGAGAAGTCTTCTTGTACCATCATATTGGGCAGTGATGTCGATTTCGACCACCATGGATAAGCACTTGTAGCGAAAAGTAGCCAGAGTCTAGTCCTGTAGTTTAGATAGGCATGATATGGAAGCTGCCACCTGAGATTCATGAAGGTCACTGCCTCACTGGTAATAAGTGATCGGGGAAGGGTGCGGGTCACACCAGGAGGGGAGAAGGGCTGTGAAGCCGGGGATGTCTGGAGCCCGCGCCAATTGTGCAAGTGCCGTTAGTCATGTGGCCTATTCTGAGTTAGAGCGGGACTGGTCAGAATGGTTTGATGGGGATGTATTAGGGGTGTGCTTGGACTTCAGTGTAATGTTGGGTACAACGTAAATGTGACAGCCATGAAAGCTCTTCAGCTATACCTTTCATTAACTAATCCTGGTTACATACAATTAGTCACATGGTTGATGCTTATATGAATTGCAATGGATAACTGACTTAGTGACTTGTTTATATTTACATTTGATCTTTGTCTAACTCATCTGTACGACTGTACCATGGAGAAGGATGTAGGGAGAAGAGCGGGCTCCCTCCAAAATCTCAGTATCATATAGTGAAGATGGATTTATCTTAAGATAGGCACTGTGAGGTTAATGTCACGTTTTTGTTATTTTTTGATAATTGAGGAAGATATCATGGATGAGTGGCCTTTTTAACCAAACATCAGTCTCCAGTTCGAAACTTCAATTATTTTTTTGAACTAAAACTTATACATGCTATTAGGATAAGTGGAATCGTACATATTCATAAATAATTACCACTAACCGATATACTGCCGCACCATGCAAATTACTTCCTCCGTTTCTTTTTTATCTTCCCATTTCACTTTTGGGGACTATTCATATGTACCTTTTACTTCAAAATTCTTTGCAATATATATAGGATAAAATATAGTCATGTGGGATCTCTTTTTATTTGTCTCAATGAGTGGATTAAGAATATCAACTTTTT
>CAAKMY010019135.1:0-18232 GCA_901111285.1 Corrigiola litoralis | reverse complement strand
GTGAATGTAATGTCATCCGTTCAAGAGGGAGTGTTATAGTACGCACCGAAATATCAGTTGAACGTTGACATAGTAAAAACATTAAATTGTACACAGTTACTTTACTTGCCTATATATAGAGCAAGTTTTCTACGTAATGAAACCAAGCTAAAAACTTTCTACAAGCTTCAACTCTCCATATCTTTTCTTCTGATTCTGAGCTAGTTCATAATAGTTTTGAGTATTATTTGGGTTTTTGGTAATAGTTTAAGGTCTTGTTTTCTTGAGCTAAAACTCGAAGAATAGCAATGAGCTGAACTAGAAGAAACGGGAGTAAATTAGAAGGAATTGGAGTGAACAGGAAGGAAGTAAAAGGAACTAGAATAAATTGAAGGAATCAAAACTTGAGAGAAACGGAAGGAACGGGAGAATACCGAAAGGAACTAGAGAGTAACATAAGGAATTGGAGAGAAATTGAAGAAATTAGAAAGAACCGGAGAGGATTAGAAGACAGTAAAACTCACTGTAATTCATGTGATCGAGGAGAACGGGGCCTAAGGTTGTTTTGAATTTAGGTCAATATTGGTGAAACAAATTAAAAATGAAAGCAAGGGAGGCAAAACAGTAGAAATCTCTCTCTCTCTCTCTCTCTGACTAAAATCGAGATCCTATATCACATTTTTCAACGTTAAGTAACCTTATCGGTAATCATAAATTGTGTTTAGGTTGTCGGCGGTCCTTTTATAAAGCCTTATCTTGAGGTTTGCGTCTTATTTCGTGGGCTTTTCTTTTCTTTTTAGGGTTTGATATATATATGATATATCTATCTTGTCTACCATCATTGTCATTTGTTTCTTGCTCCTCGTCAAATCAAGCCTACATCTTGTTTGTTTGGTTGTTATGTTAGTTGTTTCCAAGTTTCCTGAATTTGGGGTGTTTCAACTTAAAATTTTATGGAACTACACTACTAGATTAAGAGAATTGGGTTGTTGAGTGATGATTTTCTTTACCAAAGGTTAAAATGGCTGTTTAAATGAAATACTGGATCTTGCTAAAACTAAATGAGAAAAGACATGTAACATAAAGGTAATGAGTAATTTAGTAAAGGAAAATCTACAAGGCGGTTTCTAATGCAATAATATATGAACCACTTTCGGATCTAGCTGAATACTTACATGTCCTTAGATTTTTCATCTCTAGTTATCTTAATTGGACAACATGCGAATCCACACTTCATAGCTACATGGAGGTGGTGTCCTTGTGTGATCAGGTATTGAAACTTATAGTGGAAATATTAAGGTCTACTATCGACGAGCTTAAACACACGCCAAAATAGGTGTTATGGAAGAAGTCATGTTAGACATTAAGCAAGCTTTAGAAATTGAGGCCAGTAACAAAACCATCAAAGTGGAACTCTCGACTATGGAAAAGAGTTTGAGTTTAATGAGTTTGTGATGGACGGTACATCAAGGACATCTATCAACCCTATGTATATACCATCTTGTTTTGACACCCATCTCACAAAAGCAAAGGTGGGTATGGATATGGGATACCACAAGGATATAACAAGGATAAAAAAACTACTTGGAAGGAGAGTTTTGTGGTAAACTCAAACTTAGAATGGATTTTACCGAATGCGTTAGCATGAAGCAAATATTCCATTTTAGTTGAACAACCCTATCTTGCAAACAAAGTTGCACAATCAAATGAACTTTTGAAGGTTGAATTGATGGTAGTATTTCCATCGGCACATATTGTATGTCTTCCTATGTAACATATGATATCATGCTCATTAACTTATCAGGTGAAATTCATTATTAAGGAAATGGTGATAGTAGGAGTAAGGTCGATTTCTGTGAGGTTTCTAGCATTGGTTTAGCCTCTATCAATTCACATATACAATCATCAACTAGTTACATGTTGGTGTTTTAAAGACTAAACAACAAAAGGATCATGGTCGTAGGCTTCACTTTACAAATCGAAGATTGGTTAGCCTAGCTTTGGACAATGCTGCTTATAAGGAAATAAGCTCAGAAGTGTTATTGTTGTCCGAGTGGTGTAAGGTTTAGTCTGCAACAAGAAATCAATATTACCTTTGAGATAATGCAGGAGGAAGCTTTTTATTTCAAACTCTGCAAAGTCTACTTTGGGTGATCAGAAACAATTCTTTCTCAACACATGCATGCTTCACATAAAGAAGATTGTTCATTGGCAGTGGCAACATAGTCCATAGACCAAAGTTGAAGCTCATTACCTACGGTGACAGTGAAGTTACATGATAACGTAGACGTTGAAGCAATTTCAAAATGGGTTACTTTTGCATCGGACATGGAGATACGGTGCTCATCCAAACCGTTAAATCTCGTATATCATTGTTTGACAACAAAGGACATGGACAACTAGAGACGAAAGAGCCGACTACGGCACACTACTAATGTAATATGGTTTTGGAAGTAGCGGCAACAAAGGCTAAAGTGCAAGATAAATTGTTATAATCATAATGAGGATATCAATCTTACAAGGAAGAGAGTTATGAGCAAAGACTATATCTCCCATAATGCTACCTAATAATCATTAATTGTTCGACAACAAAGGACATGGACTACTAGAGACGAAAGAGCCAACTAGAGCAATCTCCAACATCACTTCATCGCCTCCGACCCACCTTATCAGCCAGTGATGCAAAGTCTTCCCCATGTGCATCTTTTTTATCTTGTCAAGCTTCGACTTTGATGCTCATAATCTCCCTATTTCCCTTCTTCTAACAGTTTTATTGTTAGTAAGGTCTATAGTTCTGGGTTTTTCAAGTTTTTAAATTGTGTGGTCTCTGGCTATTTGGTATGTTGTTTTCCCTCTGTTTTCTTATTAATTTGCTTAGTATCACATCAGTTTGTGCATAAAGAAGTTCTTGTGCTGGTAACATTTGTTCTTCCTGTTGTTCTCGCCTTTGTCCCAAGTATGGCTAAAGTTGTTAATTACTGGAGAATTAAAGTTGAGTTATTGGGAGAGAATATTGCTTCTCATTTGTTTAAAGCATCCCAAATAAAGTCTTTATATGATACAAGCAGAATTCAGTGGGGTATGGAGATGAAGGAGATAGGTAATCGTCTATTTCGTAAGGGTGAGTTTTTGTTAGCATCTATGATATATGAATCCATAGCTGATGCACTTGTGCCTATCATTCCATTCACTGAAGTTAAGGAAGGAAAATATCTTTAAGTTATTGAACCATGTCTACTTAACCAAGCTGCTTGCTTTCTGAAACTTGAGATGTATGAAAAATGTATTCTCCTCTGCAATGCCATTTTGAGGTTGGATGATTGAAGTGTACAAGGATATTTAACAAAAGCCAGGCATATCTAAATATGGATAACCTTAAAGCAGACCTTTTGGATTATAAGGAAGCTTACAAACTGCAGCCTTACGACAAGACCATCAAGTTTGAGAAATTGGAAAGACAGGAAGAGAAGAATCAAGATTATGTTGCTAGAGGTCGATCCGACTCGGTAGGCCTTGATCTTAAAAATGGAGTTTTAACTCGCTTCGATCCACTTGGATTGGCTAGTACATTGTCTACTACCGGTAATTATGGTGACAAGCAGTCAACAGATTCAATCCCGTGTATATCAAGTCGTAGGAACAAGAGGACATTTGAAGATAGTCTTGTGGAGATGGATAATTCAAAAATCCACAATGTGCAAGATGAAATGGAATGTGAAATGAAGGATTGTGTTGTTGGGGATAATTTTAGTTTGCTTGAAGGTGGTATTCAAGAAGTTAAGAAGAGGAATAACAATGCTCCGGAAATGGATAAAGTAGAAACTTCAATCCTTGGCACCTATGAAATAATGGATGTTGCAATGTCAAATAGTGATAGGAAGACTGTTGATAAATCTGCATACCTTACAGACTATACAAGTTATGTACCTCTATGGATTTTCCAGAAAGTGACCACCCTTGGTTACGTTACATCAGAGATATCGAAATGGTAAGAAGCAAAATTCTTTCCTTTACATCACCTCATCAAACATGGAGTGTCTAAAGTCCGGGAAGACACTACAATTTTATCAACTTTACACCTTTAATGTGATGACGGTCCGTACCATCAAACCAAAAACAAATATCTTGAAAGAAACCCTCCACGATGAATCTTCATGGGAAGCAGAGGTTTTTGGTACTTCTACTACATCTACTGAGCATATCCCACTTTTTCGAGATGAGGAGCAGAATGGAAAAGGATCATGTGAGCTAGGTTCTATGGGACAACCAAGTCTCAAAAGGAATAGAGGCTTATTAGAAGTAGTCACTACTGTGTTGGAAAAGCAATTGGAGCTAGAGAAAGGTTTCAATGATCTAGTTTATACGGGAGAAGCACATACCAAGCAAGATGAAAATGGGGATAGGTACTTGGATCCTACTTCCTGGATCAGATTAAAATACCAATCTGCTACACCCATAGTGAGGTCTTCAAAATCAAGCAAGAATACACGCTCATTCTTCAAGTCCTCATCAAAGGCTAAGAAGCATACATGCACTACTTTAGGTATTTCGCAAATTTGTGTCGGGGATACGATTTTTTCCACGAGGAAATACTCTACCACTTGTAAAGACAAGAGTAGGCGCCAAATTGCAATCATGTATGGAAGGGATTCAGAAATAAAGAAAGACAAGGTTTTTCTACACATAGTCGTCACTGGTCAGAAGAGAAAAAAGGTCACTAGGCAACTTTTTGATGATAATGGTCCTCAATGTAAGAAGTTGAAGAAAAGTTGTGATAGGTTTGTTAGTCTTAGTAGTGATGTGAATATTTTCATCAATGGCAGTTTTATGGGTAGGGAAGTAGTCCTTATTCTGTACCTTTTTGTCTTTGTGCTTTTCTTGTCTTTTGTAGGTTTAGACCAATGTCAAAAAAAAAAAAGAGAGTGTATCATCACAAAGAGTACGTGATATAGAGAAAAGGAGAGTAGGCGGTTGATATTCTCCCTCGCACCACATACGACCACCTTTTTCCTCTTCTTTTCTTCGCGGTATGCTTCTCTATTTATCTACAATGTTCGTTTGATTTTATTTATTTTTAAAATTTATGTGCCAGATTTTAAGGTACAATTTGTTAGCCTTTTTATGTGTTTTGTTTGATTTTTGTATGCATTGGGCGATTTATGAGGTGGGTTTTGGTAGGGTTTTGCTAATTTTGTTTGGTTACAGAGAAATATGTCAACTTTTTTCCAACTTGTTTGTTGGGTTTTGTTTTCATTTAGTTGGTTTAATTTGTTTTATGATGATGATAGTGTCCAATAGACTTTTTTGTATATACATTAAACTTGCTATAGTCTTACATTAGGCGATTTATGAGGTGGGGTTTGATGGAAATTTGGTAATTTTGTGTAATTACATAGAAAAATGTCATTTTTTTTATCTACTTGCATGTTTGTGGGGTTTTGTTTTCAGTTAGTTGGTTTGTTTCTGCTTGCATGACAAAGTTTGAAGCTTTCGATATCTTGAGCTCTAGGGCACTCTTACTTATTAAAGGTAGAAGAAATCTTTGATTTTTTTTTTTTATAGATTTGAAGATGTCGACTTCTGGATGTAATTGTGCTACCAAGTTGAACTCGGAGAAACTAATTGAGGCCATCGACAACATGGGACATCCAGTTTGTTCAACCGTCAACAACATAAGGGAACAAGTTGTTAGAGCCATTAACCATGTCAGTGCCGCGATACCAAGGAACTCAGCTCAAGATGAAAGTCGTACCCAAGGCGGTCAAGTCCGCCCAACTGACCCTCTAGCTTTTAAGGTCATGGCTATATGTTTCCTTGCTATCATGAACACTATAATCTCACCATCCATGGTATGTGTCTGGATATATAAAACATGTAAAAGCGCCATATTTTATGTATTTCTAATTTAGCGCTTGGAATGGATAAGTTTGCCCCTTGGAGACTGTCCGAACTTCCAAATCAAATCCATTTTTGGTATCTATTGAATTACAAATTAGTTAGAAGAAGAGTTTGAATAGCCCACAATTTAAACTACGAGTAATAGTACTGTACATTCGTATACACAGCGCTAGTCCCTAGTTAATACTCTGTACTAACTAGTCTATTGATATCCACAGGATGAACAAAATTTGCATCTGGGGAGATAAAAGCTTTTCCAGCTGCCATCAGATGAGCAGCTTCTGTTGGGTGAAATCCGTCCATGTATGGATAGAGGATCCTCAAAGTACACGGTGGAATTGACGGCTCGCACTGAAAATCACTCCTAACTTTGCAACAAGGAGTATTCGTGATGTAAGCTGCGGAACAAGTAGCAAGTAGCATTAACATTACTTCAATACATATGATGATCAGTTATGAGATTGGGACATTTAACAAGTCCGTCCTTGCTAATATATGATTTGGAACAAAATTTAAGCATTGAGTGATGCAGCTTTCAAAAAGCAAATTGTATTATACATAGATATTTGAAGTACCCAAAATGCATAATTTAGAGGATTTGTCCATAAAATTCTACATACATCTAGAGCATTTACCTAACTAATTAAGTGTGATTTTCATTTCTACGTGGCCTGGTTATTGTATCTTGTAAAATGAACTTACATAGAGGTTTAGCGGCTCCCGTAGCGAATACATCAATGAACGTAAATTTTGCTCCAGGAAGGTTTGCATTCAAATCATCTATAAGTGGTCCTAGCTTGTGATTGAACAGCAGCACTGCTTGGTTGATTTCATCTACGCAGTGGGTAGCATTATACATGGCAATTTCACCTGGCGTACAACCTATTAAGCCCAGTCCAAAAACTGCAACTTTTATAGCTCCGGTAAAATACAATGCCTAAAATCAATAGATCGAGAACCCAAAATTTAGAATCTTGGTTTTTGAAAATGTAAGAATCCCGTACAAGTTTATAGAAATGAAAAACTTTGATGAGAGTATGAGACACTCTTATCAAATATTTTCAATATTCTACCAAACGAAAAAGATCAAATATTTATAATAATTGTGTAAATTATATCGTTCCCAACTCAACTGAGTAAATGATTAAGGGGTTATTTGATATTTTTTAGAATAATCTTCAAGTGTTTGCTTTTAGTGCGAGCCTATATGTAATTACCAAAATCATTTTACAAAGACATCACTGTCTTATATATAGGCTGGTACTTACATTGTAAAGCTTGGAAGAGGTACGTAGATGAGTTGGAAATAATTTAATTCTAAAAGAAAGAAGCAAAAACCTTGAGTTGCATTTTATATTGACTAATAAGAGCTTTCGCAAATTGGTCGGGGTTGAATAGACTCTTCGTTGGATAGTGTTCAGGCTTGAAGTAGTTATTGATGTAGTCATTGCTGCCCATATTTACAGTGTACAAGCACTTATTCAGGTAATTAGTAACTGGGCCTCCAATAATAGAAGTAAGTTTTCTGATTGTGATTGCATGATTAAGTATCTGCCGATCCATCCATATTCGATCACCCTACATTACGTGCATATCAAAATAATACATTAGACCTTTAATATTTACTTTCTATTGCACGTAATTTCATCGCATAAAACAGCTTGATAATAGGTCATGTGTAAGGATATCAGGCATATATTACCAGGTGTGATCCAGATTCTTGGCGAATTCCAGCAGCACCCGATGCGTAGTTAACGCCTTTCAATATCTCTCGCCCTGATGCAGTGCTGAATGGTGGTATAAACCCTTCTAATCCAAGTAGTTTTGCTGTATTAAGTAAAGATATGAAAAGTTAGTTTCATCAGGCAAAAAAAGAAAATTGGTAACGGAATTATAAGCATGGAAGTATGTAATGCTTCACTGACAAATGCAACGCAGTCGTCTCGTAGTAAAATTGACCCGTGGTTTGGAACAGAAGCTTCAAGTCCTTCAATGATTCACTTACGATTTATAAACTATGCGGGACACACTAATAATATGTTTATACAATTATATAAACTCCCTTTTCCCAATTAAAATATGCAATTTGAAAAATAATACAAAACGATGAATAATCAAGTGACAGTAGTCAAAGATTGAGAGCATGAACAGGATGCAAGATCAAATCGTGCTCTCGCTAAACGCAAACCAACAACTCTGACAGCTTATGAGGTCAACAACCCCCACCTTTCATCCCCAGGAGTCGGGAACGTTTCAAAGCATGACAAAAACTCAGGTTGATGATCAAAACTCTCATCTAGCTTGATTCAATAGATAAAGAAGCTATATAGAGTTACGTGGAGAATGTTTCAATGTATTTAAAACACCACTTACTGATAAAATCAGCATAAGTACGACCATTGCTAAACCTTCCAGTGGCACCTCCAGGAAAATCAATCCCATAGGGCTCGTAGTTGGCTTTAGCTTCAGTTTTGAGGCCATTATTGTTGCCAGCATCAGATAGGGAGTCTCCAAAAATGAAGTAACAAGGTACTTTTGGATCACCATGAACAAAAGGTGAAATAACCAGCATCAAACAAATTGCTAGTAATTTCCGCATTTCGTAAGGCTAGCTGCTCGTGTACAATGTTATCGATGGGTACGTAGAAATAAGGACGGACAAATTACTTCTCCTGTTTTGGCAAAATTTGATACAAGGAGCTAAGTCATGTGCAACAAACTAGTGATGTCTGTAATAAGAAAAAAAGTTCTGCTTCAAATGATACGATTAGTTCCAGTATGGAATTTATAGTACTTACAGCATATGAACTTCCCCATGTGATCAAATTGTTACTCGAGATGGCTTGGCACCATTATGCACGTAATCTCATTCCCTTTTTTTTTTTTTTTTTGAATAATCACGTAATCTCATTCTTGTATGACTTTTTCATTACATACAGTTGGCCGTTTACACGTCTAAACCGTTACAGGCTTGCAGCAGCTCAAATAGTAAATTAGTTCTTACATAATTGAGTATATAGCAATCAATTGAACATTTCTTCGCTAGCTTTGGGGCGGATCCAGGATTTAAAAAATGGGGTGCCAAACCAATTCAACATAAAAAAGGAAAAAAGACAAACTCAACTTTCATAAGTAAACCTCCAAATAACAATCCACTTCAACAAAAAATGAGTTCTAATTTAAATAAAAACTACACAATTTCACGAGGTTTTTTATGAAAATCGTTTATAATATCATCAACCTACAATCCACAATTTCACAATCGACATCCACACATACAATTTCACAATCCACAAATAAAATCGATCCCAAATTAAAAAGACAAATCAAAAGTTCACAAATCACAACCAAAAATTCACAGCACAATCCACAACTAAATTAATAAACATCAAAATATAAACTATAAATCTCAATCAATATCAAATATGAGTAAAATAATTAAACATAACTACATAGATACATATGTAAGTCTACTATGAGAAACAAAGAAAGAAAAGGATGTAGGAGGAGAAAGAAAAGAATGGAGAAAAAGAAGGCTATTTTAGTGGGGTTTGAGACTTTAGAGTTGTATTTTTATTTTTTTTGTTAAAAGATAAGGATACCCTTAATTTTTTAAATAGGGGTGCAAAAGAAAGGAGACTTTGAAACTTCAAATTTTCCTTTTTTTAGGGGTGCGATTGCACCCTCATGTTACTCCTTGCATCCTGCTTTTCAAGATTGTTTACCATCTTTAAAATAATATTTAGACTGGTTGTTGATAAAATTCTATCCGCTTCTTGTTTGTAGGGTTCTTTTTCAATTGGTGGAATTGTGGGCGGCATCACTATCTTGGCTCTTTTTGTAGGTTTTGTCTTTTATGGTATTTGAAGAAGAAGGTCTTGGAGGAGTCGTTGAATCGATGAGATATGGTGTTTAGTTTGCATTAGTGTCGTTGTGGAGTCGTCGAATCTATGAGATATTGTGTTATGTTTGCAATAGTGTCAGTTGCAGAATCGTTAAGTCGATGAGATATGGTGTTTAATTTGCATTAGTGTGAATGTGGAAACTTAAGGAATCTTGAAGTAAATGGTGAATGGTGAATTTTGGAGAGAAATCTCAAGTGTTCTATATTAAATTCCATATGTTTTCTCTCATGTGATAGTTTAGAGCTCTATGCAATGAGAGCTTTAGATCACGCCATTGTACCATGGATAGCCCTCCCTTAACAATATAGACAATTCATATAGAGCCTAATTTTCAAAGATGTCAAGTCATCAAAACGATAAGTTTCCAAATGGTTTGCTTCATGGTGTGGTTGTTCCTAGTTCGATTCCCATAAATGTCTATCGGTTTTTGTGTACAATGAATAGGCCCCAGTCATGTGTTTATGGAATCTCAATAGCCCCTCTACATTGATCCATTAGCTTATGGCTATTAAGATAATTTACTCAATAGTTGAATCTAATTCAGGATCACCCAAGTTATGTGTTTAGGGTAAAAACTTAACCTATAATTAATATTTAGATAGTGGGTGTTAGCAATATTCTGGTTGGTTAGTGTTTAAGGAAAAGGAAAGACTTAGAAGAATGAGAGAGAGACTTATCAGAGAAGAATATAGGCAAGGAAGAGAGTAATTATCATTTCAAGCATAATTTTTCCTTACAACTTAGGTGACTACATATAGTAATCATTACAACGGGCAAATAACGGCTAAATAACGGCTAGATTCCTTAAGGACAACAGTACTATTATTGACAGCACAAATAGCAAATTGACAGCACACTCTTGTACTATCCTAGGTTTTACTGGTCCCAAAAGTAGCTAATTATCAGATAATGATGGAACGTCTAGTGGTCCCTCCTCCAGCTCAGTAATCATTTGATACTCCTGCTGACTGGCTACTGCTGCTGACTGGACTATAGTTGTGGCTGCTGACTGTGTTGGCTCTGCTGATTGTGCCTGGACGGGATAATCTGTATCATTACCCTCCCCTTGAGATGATCCTTGACCCCAAGGATCTAGTTCAGGAAATTCTCGAATAATGTCTTCATACAGCTCCCAAGTTGAGTCTTCCAAAGTATATCCTTGCCATTTGATAAGAATCATCACCACAACTCTGGTTATTTTCTTGACCATCTTTCTCTCTAGTATGGTTTCTGGAATTCTAGTTGCTCCTGGATGATCTACAGGTGAAGGTAAGTACACAGATGATGGCAGACCACCTACATGTTTCTTCAGTAATGAAACATGGAATGTGTTATGCACTTGAGTACCAGGGGGTAGTGCTAACTTGTAGGCCACTGGTCCAACCCTTTCTAGCACCTTGTAAGGCCCATAGTACCTTGGTGCCAGCTTCTGGTTCAGTCTGCCTGAGATTGTGTGTTGCCTGTATGGTCGGAGTTTCAGATAAACAAATTCCCCTACCAAGAACTGCCTCTCACTCCTATACTTGTCAGCCAACTGCTTCATCCTGTTTTGTGCTCGAGCTAGATGATGCTTAAGGAGTGTCAAATTTTCCTCCCCAGCTTGTAGACTCCTATCCACTGCCTCATTACTTGTTTCTCCAGGTAAGTAAGGGATGTGCAGTGGTGGGGTTTGGCCATACAAGACCTGAAAGGGGGTGGTGTTGATTGCACTATGGTAGGTAGTGTTGTACCAAAACTCAGCAAGAGGTAACCATTTACACCACTCCTTTGGGGTGTCACTGATCATGCATCTGAGGTAGGTCTCCAAGCATCTATTCAAAACTTCACTCTGGCCATCTGACTGTGGATGGTATGAGGAAGTGAGATTCAAGCTAACTGCATGAACAACAAATAGTGCTTGCCAAAAATTACTTATAAAGACAGGGTCTGTATCTGATACAATGCTCTTAGGCATACCATGGAGCTTGTAGATGTTGTCTAGGAATGCCTGAGCCACAGTAATGGCTGAGTAGGAATGGGACAAGGCAATGAAATGGCTATATTTACTAAGCCTATCCACTACCACCATAATCACATCCTTCCCTTGAGACTTAGGCAAGCCACTGATAAAATCCATTGCAATATCAGTCCACACAGCAGTGGGTATTGGGAGGGGTTGCAGCAGCCCAGGGGAGGCAGATGTGTCATACTTACTTGCCTGGCAGGTCAAGCAAGCTCTCACAAAGTCTTTGACAGAAGTTCTCAGTCCCTTCCAATAAAAGAGAGTGTAGCCTTCTCACAGTAGCCTCTGTGCCTGAGTGTCCACTAGTGGGGGTGTTGTGCCACAGGTTGATCACTGTTGACCTAAGACTGCCATGGTCACCCACTATACCAACTTGCCCTTCCTTCTGAGTTGATGGTTAATCCAGCTAAAGTGTGGGTGGGATGTTGGGTTGGCCTGCAGTCCTTTGACTATAGCTGCTACAGAGGGGTCTAGCTCCCAAGAAGCTTTGATCTGATTGAATAAATCAGTGTCAATAGCTGAAAAGACCATAGTGAGTATCTGACTGCTCTTTATCCTGGAAAGGGCATCTGCCACATCATTTTGAGTCCCCTTTTTATACTCAATTGAAAAGTCAAAACCCAAAAGCTTTGTCACCCACTTCTGTTGAAAAGGAGTTGTCATTTTTCCTTCCAGTATATATTTAATACTTTGCTGATCTGTCCTAATCAAAAAGTGTCTGGACATAAGGTAGTGTAACCACTTTTGGACTGCAAACAAAATAGCCTGGAGCTCTCTGTCATAGGTGGAAAGGGTTTGATTCCGAGGAGATAATGCTTTGCTTATGAATGCAATGGGGTGGCCCTCTTGCATTAGGACAACACCAATCCCTTCTTGAGATGCATCAGATTCAATAACAAAGGATTTACTAAAATCTGGCAGTGTGAGTACAGGTGCAGAAGTGATGGCATGTTTGAGTTTCTGAAATGAGCTCTCTGCTTCCCTAGACCAGATAAACCCTCCTTTCTTGAGTAGTTGTGTGAGTGGTTTAGCTAGTATCCCAAAACTCTTGATAAACCTTCTGTAATAACCAGCCAACCCAATAAATCCTCTGAGTTGCTTGAGTGTTGTTGGCACTGGCCAATCTTGTACAGCTTGTATCTTGTGTGGGTCAGTGGATACCCCTTCCCTGGAAATAATGTGACCTAGGTACTCTAGAGTAGTAGCACCAAAGTCACACTTGCTGTGTTTTACAAATAACTGATTTTTCCTCAGTGTTTCCAGCACTGTTCTAAGATGCCCCAAGTGTGCTGACCAGTCTTGAATGTAAATCAAGATGTCATCAAAAAATACCAAGACAAACTTCCTTAGGGTTGACTTGAACACAAAGTTCGTCAATCCCTGGAAAGTGGCAGGAGCATTGGTAAGGCCAAATGGCATTACCAAATATTCAAAGTGCCCATAATGTGTTCTAAAAGCTGTCTTGCTCACATCTGATGGATGCATCCTGATCTGGTAGTATCCAGACCTTAGGTCTAGTTTAGTGAAATACCTAGCACCATGCAATTCATCAAGCAACTCCTCCACCAAAGGAATAGGGAACTTATCCTTAATGGTGTTCTTGTTTAAATTTCTGTAATCAATGCACATGCGCCAGCTCCCATCCTTTTTCTTGACTAACACCACTGGTGATGCAAATGGACTGGAGCTGTCTTGTATTATGCCTCCCTCTAATAGCTCATGAGTGATATTCTCAATAATATCCTTTTGAGCTTTAGGAAACCTGTAAGGCCTCTGATTAACAGGATCAATGCCCTGTTTTAGTGGAATGTGATGGTCAAAGCCTTGTCTGGTGGGAGGCAGGCCCTTTGGTTCAGCAAACACATCAGGGAACTGGTCTAATAGCAGTTGCATATCCCTAGGCAGGCTATGGGGATTGCCATGTACCTGTACAGACCATAAGTTGCTGGCACAGTTGCCCTGTTGGGGTGTAGATACCTGCAACATGGCAGCTTGCTGGTGTCCTTGTAGTAGCTTGAGCATGCTCTTAGCCTGAGTGCATTTGAGGTTCTCCTTGACTCCTTGCAGCGTGTGTTCCATGCCTTTGTAAGCAAACTTCATAGTCAAGTTTGTGAAATCCCATACTATGGGACCAAGGGTAGCCAACCACTGGACTCCTAGCACATCTTCACATCCTCCCAAGGGTAAAACAAAGAAGTCAGTAGTAAACTCGGTATGGTTTAGTTGCCAAGTTATGTGCTTGCTGACTTGATGACAAGTCATGGAATTGCCATCTGCCACTGTTATAGAAAAGGGTTCCCTTTCCTCCACTGAACAACCTAACCTTTTAGCTGCACCTATATCCAAGAAGTTGTGAGTACTTCCACTGTCAACTAGGATATAGAACAACTTTTTCCCTATTCTTGCAGTAACCCTCATGGTCTGGTAAGTTGTTGTCCCATTCAAGGCATAAGCTGAAATTATGGCCAGCTCTGGAACATCAAGGTCAACAGTTGCTTCATGAGTTTCTGTTTCCTGTATACAACACTCTTCTTCCTCCTCTAAGGGCTTATCTTGCACCTCAAGTAGGAAAACTTGCCCCCTCTTGTTGGCACACTTGTGCTCTCTAGTGAACTTTTCAGGACACCAATAGCATAAGCCCTTCCTCCTTCTCTCATCCAGGTCAGCTGAGGACAGAGTTGGTCTTTGTGGTGTGTTGTTTGGATTATAGGGTAAGGGTAGTGGTTTTTTTGTAGGATTGAAGGGGGGGGGGGGGGTTGAAGGGCGTTGTGTGTCTAGTTGGATTTGGAAGTAAGGGTGGTCTGTTGAATGGGATGGTTGGTTTAGTGAAGGTGGGTGGTTTTTGTGATTTCTGGTGGAAATTGTTGGCTGACCGTTGGAGTTTGGCTAAGCTATATGCCTCCTGCAATGTTTTGGGTTTGAACATCCTGACAAGGTATGCAATTTTCTCTTCTAACCCACTGAGAAAGCAGCTAACAACATACTCATTGGATAGGTTGAGCCTGCTCAAAAGCTTGTCAAACTCATCATGAAACTCTTGTACACCACCAGTCTGTTTGAGATCCTTCAGTGCTGCCATAAGGTCATCAAACACCTTCCCAAACCTGGACTTTAATGCCTCTTTGTACCTAGTCCAGTACAAAAGTCCAAGTTCTTCCCTGTCTCTGTTTTTTACAAATGACTGGTGCCATTGAAGGGCTCGGCCTTCCAGATGAATCGAGGCAAGTATGACCTTAAAATCTTCAGTAATGTTGTCCAGTGAAAAAAACTGGTCACACTTAAACAACCATCCTTCCTGATCATCACCAGAGAACCTAGGGAATTCCACCTTTGCCATTCTAGCAAAAAAGGAGTTGATCATGTTACCATTGTTTTGGTTCTCAAGGTTGTGGTGAGGAGGTGGCCTTGCTCTGGGAGGGGTTTCTTCTAGCTGGTCCAACCTCACAGATACCCCTGTGATCATGTCAGAAATTCTGGAAAGGGTTGTTTCTGTAGATCTATGTAAGCTTTCACCTAAGGCTGCAATCCTGAGGTCAAGAACTTTCATTATTTGGTTTTCAATATTTTTAGAGTCACTGCCCTCTCCCTGGTTCTGAGGTGTTTGGTTTCTGGATTGAACCATTGCGGAAATCCAAAGACAACCTGGCTCTGGTTACCAATGTTAGCAAAATTCTGGTTGGTTAGTGTTTAAGGAAAAGGAAAGACTTAGAAGAATGAGAGAGAGACTTATCAGAGAAGAATATAGGCAAGGAAGAGAGTAATTATCATTTCAAGCATAATGTTTCCTTACAACTTAGGTGACTACATATAGTAATCATTACAACGGGCAAATAACGGCTAAATAATGGCTAGATTCCTTAAGGACAACAGTACTATTATTGACAACACAAATAGCAAATTGACAGCACACTCTTGTACTATCCTAGGTTGTACTGGTCCCAAAAGTAGCTAATTATCAGATAATGATGGAACGTCTAGTGGTCCCTCCTCCAGCTCAGTAATCATTTGATACTCCTGCTGACTGGCTACTGCTGCTGACTGGACTGTAGTTGTGGCTGCTGACTGTGTTGGCTCTGCTGATTGTGCCTGGACTGGATAATCTGTATCAGTGGGTCAACTAGCCACACAATCAGATTAATGCGATGATGATGATGCGAAAGCTAAACAACAAAGGTGACAACAAGAGTTATACGTCGAAAACCCTCTGAATAGAGAAAAACCACTGGAGATTGAGTTTGCATTCCCGTAAATCTGTTTACTATGCTTTGTTTGACGTTTTCTGGGAGTGAGTACAATGGTGAACAATGGAGGACAACAACTGTAAGTAGAGAGCTTTAACGCTATTGATTACAAGATTTTATAACAATGGAGGTTGAGTATTGGAATGACTGTTTTCTTCATGGAGTATCAGGTCTTCTATTTATAGAAGCTAAATAATCAAAGATCTGTTGGCACACGTTTTCCTCACACTCACGTTTCTCCTTCTTTTTCTCTTATTTGTTCCTTCTTCTAAGGAATCATGAATATCTTCTTAGCGTTCTTCTGCACGTTTCATAAGTTTCTCAATATACTTGAACTTCTCTTCAACGGATCATATCCTCTATGTATCAACGACACTATCAGTTGTATGTTCCAATTCAAATAAAGTGTTATCCTGACCGTAGACATGTTTAACCTTGTTGTCCTCTCGGTTGATCATGTGTGACCTTGATGTCCTCCCAGATGGTCAGGTGTGACCTTAATGTCCTGTATGTTGGTGTCCGGTATGTTGATGTCTGGTTTAGGGATTTTACCCCCAAACATTATGTTGTCCTTACTCTAGAAGTTCTATCCAGATTTGCTTTACATCAGTTGAGTCACCTCTAATGTGTCAAAGGTTTATATTGAGCTTATATCAAGCATCATCTCAGCTCAGCTCAGCAAGCATTAGCTCAGATAAAAGCAGTTATGATATGTTTCCACATCAGCAATACACGTCAGCCTCCTCAGTTAGTTACGGCAGTTACAGATATTTTGGATGTAGATATTTATTACATAAGCAGTTAGAATGCCAGGCTGTACAATTCAGTTAGAGGATATAGTAATAGATTTTGTTACAAGGGAGTACATTGTATCTAGTTCTAGTTAGTTACAAGCCATACTATAAATAGTCGAGGTTGTATTCAGTTGAGAATTAATTCAGTTGTAACAACTTTTCTCTCTTAATAAAATTTCTGTGAGTTTTCTCTCCAAATTATGTTCAGTTTATCACCATTTCACAGTTTATATTTGGACTATGATTCAACCTGCTCCTGTGTCAGTTTTGTGTAGTCATCCTGATACGCTTGATTGCTGCCAAAGAAGACCAACCAATTCATCCTTCCTTCTCGAGGTTCCCTATGTTTGTGCCAGATTCGTGTCAGTTTCTCGAGGTTCCCTATGTTTGTAGGGAAGATTGTGGCAGTGATGCTTGACCGAACAATAATATCTTAGTTTGATCAGATCATCTGACTGATGGTATGAGGTATCAGGAAGCTTTTGTGCTATGGTGTAGTGCGCATTGATAGCAGTGAGATAATATTCTGAATGTGGAACAACATATGCATGACAATGTTATTTTGATATGCTTCAACTTGTTTAGGTCCTTTCACTTAAGTGTTCAAAGATGCATGTCACTTGAATGTACAAAGTGGTAAAACCGCCTACATGGTCGTTCTATAAATGTTCTTTCTTGGTTATAACTGAGAAAACTGGTGGCCTCTCATGTACTTTTACTTGAAAGCACAAAATGTATTCATATTTCAAAATTGTGTCAAACATTTTAAGGTCCAAGAGCTAGGTTTGCTTTCAAGATGGTTCGATTAATTGAAACGATAAGTTTCTAGATGGTTCGCTTCCTAGTGTACGTGGTTGTTCCTGGTTCGATTCCCACAAATGTCTGTTCGGTTTCTATGTACAATGAATACCCTTTAGTCATTGTATTTAGAGGATGTCAATAGGCCATCTACATGAATCCATTCATTAGAACTCATGACTATAGATAATTTCCGCAATAGTTGAAGGAATTATGGATATCACCCAAGTTATGTTGTTCTTACTCTATAAGTTTTCTCCAGGTTACTTTAAATCAGTTGAGTCACCTCTAATGTCTCAACGGCTTATATTTGGACTATTATTCAGCCTCCTCCAATGTCAGTTTTGTTTAGTCCTCTTGATGCGCTTAATTGCTGCCAAATCGGCCAAGCAATCAATTATATTCTCCATCCGGAGGTTCCCTATGTTTGTGCCAGGTTTGTACCAGTTTCTCATATCAAATTAAGTGATTACTTGTGTTGGAGTATGTGTCCTCCGACAAGTGCGATTACGATAATAAATCTCATTAAGAATAAACCCGGGATTGATTTTATCATTAGTCAGTTGATTAACGTATATCGATAACGATTGGCCTGCTAGGGTTTGACGTTATTGT
>CAAKMY010019124.1:0-19895 GCA_901111285.1 Corrigiola litoralis | reverse complement strand
CGAAACAAATGAAAGATGAAAGATAAATCATGGATCAACTAAGCCCTCTTGGGCAGTTATAGCTTCTCAATGAACATGGAGACCACGAATCTATGTACAATAGCACCAAAACAATATCACAGGTGCAGTTGACTTTGAGGAAAGGTATTCGAAAGTTACTCAACAAAGTATTTACAAGACGGAAGTCTATGGCTACAGTTTCCAAAGTGGCCAGCAGACTTCATAACAATTCATGCTTGCAGTACAATTATAGCTTCTCCATGAACATGGAGACCCAGAATCTATGTATAATAGCAGCAAGACACTTTCACAGGTGCAGTTGACATTGAGAAAAGGTATTCGTAAGTAACTCAAAATAGCATTTACAAAAAGGAAGTCTATGGATACATAGTTTTATCAAGCTGCAGGAAAATAACCTGTGTAACACAGCAGCCCACAAGGAACCTCACAAACCCTCCACATTTATTAATATTGAACATAAAAGCTTCCCTTGGTTTTATTGCACTGCAACATTTCATACAACAAAATTGGCAAGTCTATTCACCTTTATTACCAAAACGTGCACAACTCTCACTGAAACAACATAGACATGCGGGACAACTCAACTTTAAATTCAATTGCTGCGCATTTTAAAATTCACATGATTGAATGATAGTACAATTACCGGAATAAGCAATTGCAAACTGTTTGATGTTGCCAATCTTTCCACAAGAAGATTCACAAGATTGCTCTTCACAATCATACTCGAAGCAATGTCTGAAAGCGCTGAAAGATACACAACCACCCAAGCGACTTCAGTTGCAAGCTCCTCGTCCCTAAATAAACAGATAGTCTAGCCATTAGTGCCCTTCTTAGATACAATTGTGATTCCACTCTACTGTCATTTGCTGTTAAATTTATCAAAGCAATGATATTTAAATGAAAAGCGAAAAATATAGCATTCACTTCTGATTTTCACACCCTGTATAACTTCTGCAAGCATACATATCAGGCATACTGCGAGCATACATATCTTGCATAGTTGTCAAATATTGAGCCAATGTAGAAAACCATCCTAGATCTATCCAAGAAACCCAAAGGCTAAGTCAGGATTCAGAGCATAGAACAGTTGAGAAGAATGGTTTAAAACTTCAATTATACGATCATGGTTTATAGTTGGGAGAGTATTAAGCACAAACTAACTCAATGTATTTCATATATAACCAATTACGTTAAAAAAAGCCAAACTTAACATTTATCCATCATTAAGATCTGCTCTTCATTTCGTGGCAGCTGATCTAAAAAGAGATCTACAGGCTTGGAAGTTTTAACTTTTGACAGTGAAATTTGGTCTCGAAAAGATTATGGCCTCAAATTTATAGAATTGTCAGCATCAATTGTCTATATTAATAGTTCATCCACGCCAGTTGCCAGGGCAGGATGTTCAGGTATTTAAATAACTTATAAACAAGAGGCTTATATAACTCAATACGGGCTGAGCCTAGTAGTAAGGGCTTGTAACTCAAATGGGAGCATCGATGTAATGGAATACGGGCTGTCTTGGCTAGGCCGGGTTTGGGTCAGGCTGAATGAAAAAAAAAAAATACAGAACTTAATACTGTCAAAGGTTGTTGGGATGATAGTTCACAACTCATAACTGCCACAGAAAAAAAAAAAAAAAAAAAGAAACCAGTGCAATCTTCAAAATCCCACAGAAGCAACAAAAGAAGGGCTTTACTTACGATTTTCTCAAGTGGCGGATAATTGCATCAAGTACACCATCTATTCTGATGAGTTCTGTTGCAGCTCTAGGATTAGGGCCCTACAATTCATCAGATTGAAAATAAATTGACACTAATGCTAACTGTGAATCTTCACAAAAGGAATAAACAAACAAACTGAAGAAACTCCTAGGAGAACATCCCCTTCCATATCATCATCTAGAGAAGTTACTTTTTCTACTTGTTTCCCAATATAAGGCCACTTTAGGTTGTGTATGGAGTTTGAAAAACCTACAAAAAGACTATATTGTCGTTAGTTAGTGTTAATGGAATACGGAGTAAATTAGTGAGAGTACTTGGAAGAAAGAGTAGAATTAAAAGAACAACGCTTAATTATTGCCTTAGTATTATCAGTGGCCTTACGATATGAGACAAGTTATAAATCTAGGTGGCTTTATATTGTGAAACGGAGGGAGTACTTGATCAGTCCAATAGCCATATTCAGAAGATCAGCTACACTAAACACACAATGACAGGTGCAATTACATCTCGATACATTCAGATCACTAAGGCGTCTATCCAATACTTGGAGCAGCTAGAT
Source organism: Corrigiola litoralis (assembly GCA_901111285.1). NCBI lineage: Eukaryota > Viridiplantae > Streptophyta > Magnoliopsida > Caryophyllales > Caryophyllaceae > Corrigiola > Corrigiola litoralis. The sequence goes on along the minus strand of CAAKMY010019124.1, from coordinate 17,594 downwards.
ACTTAACAATTATAAAGTTAGCTTTTCTACTCCAGATCCAGAGGGTTTCATCCAAAAAAATTAAGGACCCTATTTATGCCCTCAATGGAACTTGCCAATTACCTCACTACTTTTTATAAGAAACTTGCCTCAGGTATGGAAAGACGGCGTCAGGTGTATGCAGCCTAACACCTCTTTAGTGGCAAACAATTGTTTTCATAATACCTTAAGTAGAAAGGCATATCACTGGCCAACTAATCCACGATAAATAGAATGATAGGACAGTTGATGTGGTTCAATTCTGCCCAACTATAACTCTTTCCAGCTTCCTTGAATAGGGCCACAAACCACTTACCTAAAGTGAGACAGTTGGCATGGCTGCATTCCTAAGGTGTGGAAGTATCAGTCAACTCATTTTTATCAATTATCGTCATCACTACTTGATTTCTTGAATTAAGCCACTCACTGAAGTCTGCCAACAGTTAACACATTGCTAACTCAAATCTGTAAATGGTCAAGAAGGCAGTTCATGAGGTTTTCTACATTTAAAAAAAAAAAGCAGGTTATTGTTTGCGTTCTGAAAGCACAGATCATACATAAAGAGCATGTGCCACTGCCAACATATGGGGTCAGATAATTTGCATTACATTCAAGCCACTCACTGAAGTCTGCCAACAATTAACACATTGCTAACTCAAACCTGTAAATGGTCAAGAAGGCAGTTCATGAGGTTTTCTACATTTTAAATAAGCAGGTTATTGTTTGCGTTCTGAAAGCACAGCCCAGTACATGAAGAGCATGTGCCACTGCCAACATATGGGGTCAAATAATTTGTATTACATTCAAGCCACTCACTGAAGTCTGCCAACAATCAACACCAAATCTGTAAATGGTCAAGAAGGCAATTCGTGAGGTTTGCTACATTTTAAATAAAAGTTTCAGGTTATTGTTTACGTTCTGAAAGCACAGACCAGTACATGAAGAGCATGTGCCACTGCCAACATATGGGGTCAAATATATTGCATCACATTCAGGTCACAAACACAATGTAGGTGCATGATATGCATCTCAAGGAAATTTTCGTTCCATGGGGCATTAGATATAAACTTTTCTTCAGAACCAGTCCTTTAGTTGAACACCTAAAAATAATTTTCTTTAAAAAGAGGTCGAACCAGTTAAAAATACTTCCTCGTGTGCAAAGCTTGGAACAGGAGGTGATGAGATGGAAACCAAAAGCAACAACAAAAATTCCCTTCCCAATCAGCATATAGTTCTTCAAATTTCAAATGCAGAGATGGACGATTCAGATCCTAGAACCTCGATCCCTCCCAGCTGTTTCTCCCTAACAAGTGGTATCAAAGCCGATGGTTTGGCTTGGGCTTAGCTACGCACGTATACTAGACACCCTCGCACCCAATTCATGGGCCTTCCTCCTAGACTTACACGGTGATCTCCTACAGGTTCTCAACAGATCAACCCCACGTCCTTGCTGCTTTCCGCTTGGAAGTATCTGTAGGGTCTGGTGACCTAAAATAAATGATTGCTCGTTTCAGTTTGAGGGAGAATTTACCTTTTCTTTTTCTTGTAGGCTTTTAGTTCAAATGGAAGATATTTTAGGTGCATGTTTGTGTCACTATCCAAAATTGGTAGATGGTAATTGATAACTTGTGTATACAAGTCAAGTGAGCTGCTACTCTTATTCCCAATAGGTTTTATGATGGAAACTCATTGGGCTTACATACTTAGTTTGGGCTCCCCCGGTGCATCTCCCCTAATCTTCTTGTAGCATTTAGAGCTAGAATTGGAGTGATTTGCTACTTAAGGAGTACCAGATCATCAACCAAGGAGTTATGGTACGCTAGGGAACTGTAAAACGTAAATAACTACAGCAGAGCTATGTGTGCTTGGTTGGGGGGTGAAGAGAAATTATCCAAACAACATCAAACTTAATGCTTCTATCAAATTGCAGCAGGTTTTCATTCATGATGAGAGGGGGAAATGAGCACGCTTTCTTCTAGTCTTCGGAAAGAAGTCAACAATCAGGTACGACTAGTAAAAGTTTACATATTTGTAGCAACAATACGAGCCAAAAAGTAAAGCCCACGTGTCAAGCATCTACATATGGCTGTTACATGCAAGTAACAAAGTTAGACAATTGTCCGAACCTTTGCCAACAAAAACATATGACGGGTGGGATGACTAGGCAACTTTAACCCCTCTGGAGAGCAAGTCCAGATAACGACACTCACAAAATCTATCATCATTGTTGGTTAACATGAAGTCTATATACTTACTCGGCCCTTTTTTGGCCTCTTTATAAGCTAGACTGACATTTTGTAGGATAGTTTGCAGAATAAAGAGTTGACCTCCACCAACACATCCCCAAAACGGATCAAGTTATAGACAAGGTCAATAGATACTTTGCATACCAGTTTTATCTCTAAGCGCACAGGTGTCTCCAATAGACCACAAAATTTATAAATATAGGTATCCTAGGGAAGGAAATTTCAATGGTGGACCATAGCCACACCAAGATCCTAATTTAATTGTAAGCTTCTAAACATGACGTTCAAGGTCAAAAAAGAAGGATGGTTCTAAGGAAGTGTAGAAGGATTTTACAGACCACAAGTACAGTTACTGTCACTGCGAAACTGCTGACAAGTAAACCCGTGGGACAGCTTCACTACTCAGTGTACAACAACGCCAATACAATTAACATCAAGTATGTGTTTGGCCTAGCTTTTGGAAGAGTTTTTCAACCCAAAAGTTGGAAACTTAGCCAAACACGTTTTTCAGAAACCCAAAACTGTTTTTAAAAAACTCTAAAAACAGTTTTTGACCTCCAAAAGCAGAAGCACTAAAATGCTGCTACTGTTTTTGTTTCTCTCAAAAGCCATTCACCTATAATGCTCGGATACGGGTACCCAATCCGGGTACGAATTCGTGTGTCGGGTACTCCAAAATGAAAAATCAAGGACACTGGGACTCGGTTAACATGCGGGGGTACTGGTCATTTTGGACACGGTCAAAGTATCCAATTTTTCAATTTGGACACGGTCAAAGTTTTGATCTAATTTAATTTAATTTTTTTTATTTTTTGGGTTAAATTTCTTTATTAAATGCCTAGTACTACGTATAGCTCCTTTCCTAGAAAGGACATTAACGAATTACTCCTTTTCAAAAAAGCAAGTTGACATAGAGAAAAGAATTAAATATTCACATGTCTCATCTTTTTGACTGGTCCACCAACCACTATCACACTAATTAATATATAAACTCTATTAATATCTTTTCTAGTTGTAACAAATCTGACTTTTGGGTTCCTTCTCCATGATGTTTTCTTTCTTCTCTCTCTGGTCTTCTCTATCCAGCCACCTGCCCACTAGTGGCAGTAATATTCTTTCTCCGGCCACCAGCGGCGACGCTTATAACCGGCCGGACACGTATTCCAGATCTACTCTTAACGTGGTTTACATCGCAAACACTTAGCAGCAGCGTCCGTTTTCAAACTTGCCGGTCCGACCCGGATTCCGTGTTGGTAACCGTACCGTGTCGCGTCAACACCGGTACGTCCGGTGAAAACGCCGCGTCCGAGCATCATAGTCATTCACCACTATGGGAACTTTTTCCAATATCCCTAAAATAACTCCCCAAAAATGATATACTAACTTTCACAATCCGACAGCAAATAATATATTGAGCGCCAAGACAACGTTCACCCAACAAACCAATTTTTTTGCTCTCCATGTATAAAAACAAGATACTATACAATTTCAGATTTTTTCTATGTCTTTGTTGAATAGAAAATAATTTAAATTTTTGTATGTGATAATAATGATGATTGTCTTATACTTAAACATGAGTGTTCTCTATTATGACTTATTAGTTTTTAAGATTTTTGCTTTCATACATTTGATAATTTATAAATTTTTGATAGTGTTAATGTTAGTAATTAAATAGAATGAAAATTATAAAAATAAATTAAAATTAAAAGCAAAAATTATTACCTTGAGATAGGCCAAACAGTTACCAACAATGAAAAATACTTTTGTCATAAGCTAGGCCAAACACCACAATTTTTTTCCAAATACAGTTTTTGAGAAACAAAAACAGTTTTACAAAAACTAGGCCAAACAGACGCTAAGATGTTTATCTAATTAAATAAAGCCCTTTACAAATCATCACTACAATATTTCACTTCTATTGGGTCAAAATTAAGTTGGATTACTGACATGTGTTTAGATTCTCTATACCTCTAATAAGAGCTCAGCAGAAAATTACTTTTCTAAAACACAACTTGAGAATATTAATACAAGTACGAATATGATTAAGGAGATAAAGACTTGAACCATTTCTAAAAAACTTTAGAGCTAGCAATTGCATATATGAACATAGATCATGTTTGACCAGTATTTCAAACCCAGCATTAATCAATTGGGTTAACCAGGCAACAGTACCAAGTTCTCATGAGTTTCGGAAATTATGTATAAAAAACAAGTCGTAGCCTGACCAACACATAACTCCAAGACAGCTAAATGTCAATAGCGTTGCTGCAGTGGAATACAGGTTAGCTTGTTAACCCATCTATTTTTTGTTTAAAAGCAGCCATTACAGCAAACATGAGTAAAAGGGCACTTATTACCATCAGAAAGAGGAAAATAAGAAAATATGGCCAACTGCTGTTAAACAGGAAAATTATAAATAAGCCAGAGATACACCAGTAAAATAAGATAAGCAGCCATAAGAACCTCTAGAATAAAGTTATTGGCATTTAAAATAATTTACAGTGTAAGTTCCCGTAGTGACAACGATAGGAATTAAAAGGAAGCCTGCTAGAAAATACAGATATACAGGCAACCTCCTATATCCATTTTATACAAGCAGACACATGTAAATCTGAACTGAAATACACAATACCTTGATAAGATTTGAAAGTGCCCAAGCAGCTGTCCTTACAGTAGAACCTTTGTCTGGAAGTATCATTCTGGCAAGAGGTAACAATGCCCCTTGTGATAGCAAAACACTTCTAAGATACTCTCCTTCACCTGCAACATTTCCTAATGCCCATGCACACTGCTCGGCTACTGCCAAAGGACTCTTCTCTACAAAGCATAAATAGATCATTTATCAGAGGCTGAAACTTCACAGTAGCTGTAAGGCAGATAGAGGGATCTAGCTCCATATCAGCTGGCAGTTGCCTTAACACACTCAAACAGTTTATTCAATTGGGCACAGGGAGTCACAGGAGAGAATATACACAGCTTCTGACACTAAAGGAAATGGAAATGAAAAGATAATGTACAGCCATACAATTAAATTGAACCAGCCGACACGATAGTTACAGCATAGATAGTCAAGTGTTTGGGGAATGGGATTGTACCCTAGGCTTGGTATTGAATCCCATCTGCATCTCTACTCTATCAGCCTTACTGTGCACCCAGAGAAAAGGCTAAAATTTTACAAAATTCAGCGCAAAAGAAGCCCCATTGGTCAAAGGGGTGGGGTGGGGTGGGGGGAGGAAGGGGGTACTGCAGAATGAAAGAGGGGAGGATGAGACGAGCACGCAGCATAGCTCCATCAGGTTGAAAATCTTACGGCTTGCTAAAGGACCATTAAGTCAAACTAAATTAGGACAACGTAAATAGGTTTTACAATGGGATGTTTCTTAATGAGACACAGAGCAACCCAGGGAGCAAAAAAAGAAGAAACAACTTAAACCTAAAATAAATTCAGCCAGCATATAATTTCACGGAGTCAACAATAAGCTAGGTTTCCAACTAGCGCCCATTTGTTCAAGCTTTGCGGAATCAGATTAGCGTGGAATGGATATGAAATCAGTATAGCTCAGCTTTGAAAAAATGCAAAGCACGGTTTAAGTCTTCATTTGAATTAACAAAGGTATAAAAGGGTTAGCCAAAGAAAATTAAGACTCGGACGTGGTAAATATCATATTGTTAACTCAGGAGCAGTTGGTAAAGCTTTGGATTTTAAGTTCATTTATTTTCGGAAAAAGTTAAATGAAGCCTCTTTGCTTAACCCGCTGTGAAAACCAATTTCACTCCAAATTTTCCAAACTGATAACAAAAAAATAAGAACCACCTTTCTTAATCATATGATGAGTTTTTCCCTCTTTCTCCATTCTCGTATCCCCATTCTCTGCCAGATTTGCTCACATGATAAATCCAGTACCTATCGTATTTGAGATATAGGGTATCGTCTCTTGTACAAAAGAGAACTCTAGAGGCCATATCAATGATTTTATTTTTTATTTTAGATATAAAATAAATTTTATTATAAATACAAGAACCATTAGAGGATAAAATGTCCTCATGACAACTAAGTACATAAGCTTCAATGCCTTTGAACTAAGGTATTTGGTAGACCTTTCTAAGCACCTGCTACTTTAAGGTCACAAAGATGCCAAATTGCCAAGTAGACCACCCGAGCCCAAAAATGCTCTAACGCATGATTTACTCCACAAGATAATTGGGTATATTGTTCAACCCATAAAACAAATAACAGCCAAAAACCAGCCCACAACCACATCCATTTTTATATTACCACCCACAAAGCATACTTGAAAGAAGTCCACCACAGATGCATGGATAACCAATGCTCTCCCTGAAAGCCAATTAGTCTACACCAAAGGCTGAACGCAAAACTACAATAGGGAAGTAAATGATTCCCAATCTCGCAACTTTTTTTTAATATATAGCACAAGCATTTAAACTTAAAACAAGCAATAAACTACCCATCTCACCATTATAGGCTGATCTTCCAAGTGAAGATTTCAAGAATTTCCCTCATGGTAGTTAAGATTTTTGAATATACTTTTTCTTCCTGGGTCGATGCCCGAGCGGTTAATGGCATTATAAAGCTTGAAAATGTTACAAAGATGCAGAAGTATAACAACAAAACACATATTACTGAACATCTTCCCAGAACCTGATCTTATGCCCTTATCTGATGCCCGTTTCCCGCCTTATAGGAGATCAAAGGCAAATAATTCAGAAGCTGGGAATTGTATAGAGTCTCAACCATCACTTTATATTCCATGCATACATCGAATAATACAATGCCACAAAGAGAAAGGCTCTAAAGGAAAGAGCCACATTTTTACACACCGTTCAGCCAATCCCTAAACCACCTTCAGCTTTTATCCTACACACAACATTCCAACATCCCAACAAACAAAGTGATTTTTCTCACTATCAAATAAGTCTGACCAACTTTTTTCATGCAATTTGACACACCAAACGAGAGTTTAAACTAAAAAAGATAATACAAAGATAAGTAAGAGAGGAACTAATCAAGGGACTTCTCCCGCGCAAAGAAGAGTAAGCTCCTTTCCATCCGCCTAATGTTTTGACTATTCGAGAAACCACAAGATCCTAATAGCTGTAAACAGAAGATATCCCCCTAGCGGTAAGCCCAAATAAGTAAGTGGCCAACTCAAAACTTCACTACCAACTAATTTAGCCTACTCAATTAACATATGATCATCCACATCAATCCCACATTTTTTAAGTTTTGATAACACAAACACGTGGAGAACGGACATAAGGTTTTGGAATGCACCCATATTTGCGGATGAGAAGTGGACAGTGTCAACTGAAGGTTCGTTACATTATAAATGTTGCATCCCTGCATTATTCATGAACTTCTCTAATCGTAAATGGGTTTGGGTATGAGATCATACTTGGAAGTGTAACTGCTGATGTAGGGTGCTTTTAGAGAATTAGAACAGCTAAGCTGCTATATTATCATTGAAGTCAGAAATGACTTGGACATCAAACTCTTCTGTTATTACATGAACTGCAGGAGAGTGGTAGTGGTGTTTGTAGTGGACTGCTAGTATGATGAAGGAAGGTTGGCCAATGATCTTGGGTGGGTCGTACCTGGAGGCTATACTGAAAGTGAAAATGGGGTGGGAGGTTCCGGTGAACGGTTTACACAGAAGAGGACTACAGGAACACCACGGCTACACTTGAGAAAATAAAAACTGAATAGTGGTTTTCGATGAAGTTCAACTCAAAGCTAAACATGTTTCTAGTTTTATCAAAACAAAAAGCTGCAAACTGAAATTATTACCAAACAGACCTCTCGCTATTATAGTTTAGACCTTTCTTAGTTTCCTATCACGTTAAAAAATCCCAATAAAGATAGTCTATCCCAATTGGTGTCCCATCTCATGTCCCGTTGCCTTTCAGTATTGCCACATCAACTGCATGCCAAAGTCAAAATCAATGGAATGTGATATATTTGAGGAGCTGATGTGTTAGATTAAGAAGGAACGGAACAAGAGGTGGCACAAGCTTCCTATGTTGTTTCCAAGTCGTTTTAGGAGGTTTTTACGAGTCCTATTTAGTAGGCTAGAGTCTGCAAGGAATATTTACCTGATACAGGTCCAAATACTTGAACTTTCATGAACTTTTAATTTTATAAAGGTTCTTGTTCAAGAATGCCACAACACACGCATACTTTTGCCATGTTGTTTCCAACTCAACATTTAACGAACTTTGAACAACTCAACCATCACTTAATTAAACCAACCCCGGTTACTTTTTTTAAAATAAAGGTGATTTTATAGATTCATAGACATACGGCATATACATCTGGTATCAAAGTACAATGAAAACAATATTTGCATAGCCTCTACAGATCATTAAGATCGTCAAGACAGAATTTTTTTATTAGGCCAGATAAAAAAAATCACATCACTGAAGGACCTGATGTTATCACACAAAATTAATGGAACAAAAAAAAAGCGTGCCCCTCACGGGTAAATCGTTGGAAGGGTCGAAGAAGCCCCACCAACAAAGAAAAGGAAAATGAAGTAGCACCAAAGAGACAAAGAGTATACTACTCTGTCCCATAAAGTGTAGACAAATGGATTTATCCTGCCAAATGTTATCATAACTATCCAGCCACAATAAGGATTAAAAATTTCCCACAACTGGTGAGGGGTGGGATTACAAGTGAAAAAACTCAGCTCTATCATCAATCTACCCCTATATGTTTCATTTGCAGTGCGTATGACGCAGAAACAATAAACCACGCTCTTGGAATGCTCTCTATCTCGGACGTATATACTAAAAGTCCTTCCATTGGTTGTTTGATTGGTTCTCCGACTATTTTTTTTTAAGGAAAGACAGGGTGGCCTAAAAGGAAAGTGCACAGCTGAATTAGTGAATTTTTGTTCTATGGCTTGGGCTGCTTGTTACTGCCGCAATGAAATGGTCTTTAACTCTGCAACTCCAAAAACCTTAGGTTGGTTCAAGAGTACAAAGAGTAGGCTATGTATGGCCTGACTCGTCATTGGGCTGCTGAATGCTTTTGCTAGTAGAGTCGACTACCAATTCAATGGAATATGGATTGGTCAAGGTTAATCCAGATGCTGCGATTCTGGAGGGAAATGGCATGCAATTGGGAGTGATGACCCCTGACTATGTGGGTGAGGACTTGGCTGTCGCAGTAAAAAAGAAATCGAAGTCAGTGGAATGCAGTTTTGGCGAGGTAAATGAGTGACCAGAGGGTAAGCAATTATAATCATGGATATTGATGAGATCACTGTCATTCGATCTCTGAACCGTTGACTTGGTTTATGAAGATACTAGAATCATTTGTATGATTTCTGAATGCCGCTTTACTCATGTAAAATGTGCAAGGAATACGGTAGCGCATATGCTTACAATATTACTCTGCCTGAGAGAATCAGCATGAATTCTCCACAAAGAATCATTAACTAATAAAACGCTCCTATCCCGATTTGACATCTAAAAAGAGCCTTTGGCACAATGCCGCTTTCACATTTATTCGTGGGTTACAGAAATATTTACAAAGTGCATTTGGCTCCTAGTCTTAACGGAAACATTATATACATGCACTAAGTCAACAAGAAAGGTATAACAAATACAAGTATAGAACTACAGCCTAGAGCCCTAGACCATAAAAGGAGAAAAAGAAAAAATGTAATGATCCAGAAATTGAAGGATAAGAAACTGGCATCTCATGGAGATAGATGTTTGTAACCAACCTCCAAGATGTGCAATAAGCAATGGCAATGCAGGAAGCAGAGACTTTGTTTCTTCTGGCTGTCCAGCGGCAATGTTCGTAAGACACCAAGCTGCCTCAAGTAACTGTTACATAAAACTTGACAGGAATAAAAACCTTAACATTGCTGTGTTAAGTACTTAACAAGTGACATTTAGGGAAAAGTGTCAATATAGGAACATACTGATAACTACTACCTTTCAGATACCATTTTTTCATATCTACAACCTTTCGTGGATATTTAAAAATAAGTACAGGTTCATAGGAAAAGTCAAACCCACTGTCAAAGTCAACATCCCGTGCTAAATAAAGTATATTCTGAAGACATCTTTCTATTTTCCTCCAAGCAACGATTTTTCCCTCTCCCCGACCTCCTCATAAAGACTTTCTCTTTTCTTCCATTCAACTCGTTTCTATAATCTCAAATCAATGAACTCAGTTTTAATCGCCCTCTCTCTCTCATTTCTGTCTCCCACTACTCTCCATATCTGAGAAGGTAAGAATGACTTAGCTCTATCTCTAGTCCTCCTTTCTCTAATTTCTGTATCAATGCTACCTAAACGGTTGGCTTTGTTTTTCCCAATCGTAATTTGGGGTTTTTGTTCAATTTCAATTTAGGATTAACAATTGTTTCATGAATCGGCCCTTTCTTTTGCAAGCATAATGTCAATAGGATGCTTTCAAACAAACGCCTCATTCCCTACCAAGTGACACTAATAAAAACCCCTTGCCCTTGTGCAATCGTGGAGTCGCCAAACCCCTGTGATAAGCTTTCTTGGATGCAAATCTTTATGAGCCTGAGACTAAAAGACTAAGTTATCCCAATCGAAGTCTCAAATTAATTGAAGTAGGACATGTTAGGATGTACAGAAATGTGAGGCTAAAGAAGAATGAAAATGAGAAGCTTGCAACTGAAATTAAGAAGTTGAAAGGTGAACTTGACCCATGGAGGACAAAGTACACTGGGGTGGCTACTTAATTGAGGAGCATGGGAAAGAGTGATATAAAGCGAGAGAGAGGAGAGAGGTTGGATTTTGGTGGTTGAGGATGTACAAGATGATAAAGAGGGATGGGGGGAATTCGTTATAACGCTTTTAATTATGCTTTTAAGGGGCAAAGCGGTCATATTCTTTATTTTGGCAGGATGTTGACTTTGGAGGTGTTTTTTGAACATTTGTTATGAAAGGGATGGTTATTTGTCAACAAAGTCATACAAGGTGGTAGTTTCTGGAAACTGGCAACTAAAAGGTTATCATTTTCTTCATCAATAAACAATGAGTAAAAGCTTTTAGTGGCCCGCTAAAACAGAAATACCATCACAATGCCTTTCCTTTGAATGGAAGTAATATAATCGCAGTGAAGTAAAGATTTGATATGGTCTAAATGAATGATGGCAGGACAACTTCTCACAATTACATCCCCAAGCTCATAGACAATTTTACATAACTCGAAATTAAGATGCTGCAGTATATAAAACCTTTGGAGCACCAACTCGCATTCCCACCTCCAACCCCCTGAAAATCGCATATAAGCACAAAGAAAGGGGGAGAGGAAAAAAGCCATAAAGAGCTCATTGGACTAACAATTAAAGATATAGCCTAGGAACCAAATCCAGTGAATTAGAAATATTTTCAGATAGCTTCACACAATGTAGAATTCAATTATTCAGCGAGCACCAAATCTTCTTAGAATTCCTCGACTACTTTCTATCTCCAGTCCAACCTAGATGGTTTTTGTGGACATGTTCATTTTAAGTTCCAGATTTTAATACTTAAATGTTGATTTTCATGTGGTTGGTACTCATGCTCATTCTCGTACCATCTTTCAGCAGCTCTTACGTTTTCTTTATAAGAAAAATAAAATTAACAAGGATAAGGAATCTTTCTAAGAAAGTAATAGTTACAAATGAGTACAATTTTTTCGGGTAAGTTATAGGAACCCCCTTAAAGACACCAGCGGCCTTCACCCAAAGAGATGCTAGAAAAACTACTCTCTCCCAAACAAAATTTTCTATATATGAATTCATCCCGAAAAAGAAAACCACCAAAAGACAGCTTGTCTAGCACACTTCCATAACAGTTTCCCCTTTTTATTATACCTAAACCCCTCAGACCAGAAATGGAGGAACCCCACCAGTGTTCCAAGGCAAAACCACTGTTCATTGACAATACCAAGCAGTCTAAGCAAGATGGAATGCGCAAAGACGTAAAGGAGGGAAAGATGTGAGCCACATTCAGAGCGTCTTCTACACATGACAAAGATGACACACATATCCGGGCTTAAAGCAACCACAGGTCTATGTCGTTGTAGGATATCATTAGTGTTGATCCTTCCCATGACCATAGTCCAATTAAAAGCTCTCGCCTTAAGGGGAGCTTTATATTTCCAAATACAGATTAACACCGAGTTCAAGGGGCAGGTTGTTGAACCAGATAGTCTCCACAAAAACGATCTACAACTAAAATCCCCCAAGTATCTGCCTTCCAGACATATCCTCCCTCCCAACCGAAAAAACAAGACAAAAAATATCAGCTAGCTCATGGAGCTCCTCTAACTCTCAACAATAAAGAGGTCGACATAAGTGAAAATTTAACAAATTACCCTCCACGAATTATCAGTTGGGTGCTCACTTATTTGGGTATCCCTTTAGCAGGTAACCCCGGTACTTCAGCATTTTGGAATCCAGTGGTGGCTAGAGTTGGGAAACGACTAGATGGACGAAAAGGAGCCTATTTCTCATTGGAAGGGAAGATTAATTTGATAAGTTCTCGTCTTTCCTCTATGCCACTTTATTATCTTTCATTTTGCTGATTAAATAAAATCACAAGAGAATTCTTTGGCCTGTAACGGGTGAAGCAAGAAGAGATCACCTTGTTAAGGAAGAAGTCTATAGACTGAAAGATGAAAAGGGTTAGGGTTTAGGTCGGCACATCCACACATTATCGCATCGCAAGGTAAAATGGTTTTGGTGCTTGCCTTTAGAACCTATTATTTTGTGGCATCGAATAATTAGGAGCAGGGAAGGGCTTCTTAGTAGTGCTTGGGATTTAGTGATAGAGTGGTGGGCACTTCCATTACTCATGCTTAACCATGGAAATTTCTCTCAGATTTTACAATGCTTCCTTCCTAATGTGTCTTATAAGGTGGAAATATGGGGAGAGGGTAAGATTATGGGAATATATATGGGAAGGTGACGAATGCTATGCTGTTTTATTCCCACAGATTCAGCAGTTCTTACTTTTATCATATGTAATGACGATTCTACTTAAAACTCAATCAAGTTGCATCATCATGCCTCACAGCAAAAAATAGGTTTCTATAACTCACAGTCCGTCTATTCTCTACCCAATCAACCAAGAGTCCAAGACAGGATCATCTAGAGCACCAAAAGCTAAACAACATAAACGGGGAACCTAAAGAAGAATAAGTCTAGTACACAAAGACTAACATCTCATCATACATAAAAGCATGGTCACATAAGTTTCATGAAGAGACCGAAAATACATGGAAGCAAAGAATAGAAATAATGCCCATCAAAAACATAAACAAAACACACCTGCTCATCTGGAGAGCCAAATGACAGGCACTGCACAAGCATTGTTACAGCTCCAGCTTTAAGTGCTGCATCAACTGGAGGTAGCTCAGACCCCGATAACAGACGTCTTAACTTACGCAAGGCACTGATCCTTGTCTGCTGTGCACCCTTTCCCCTGATATTCAGGAAAAGAAATACACTAAGCAATATGAAAAGTTCATAGTAAATTCTACTAAAGGAGGGCAAACAAACCATAAAAAATTAAAATTATGCAGCAACAAGAGCAATAAGGGCACTCACTAGAACAGTAAACTTAACAGGAATATCACTTTCACAATTAGCATGAGGAATCAAAATGTGTATGTTGTCTCACAAGATGTCTCTCTATCCCACAATTTACAGTTGCTGAATAACTTAAATAGGCAGCATAAAATGTTTCCAATGTCCAGTGACTAGCTTTTTCTGCAACTGAATGGCAAAGGTTCCAATTAACTAGGCTGTTTGGGTTCCATTTGTAGAGATGTAAAGCCTACCACCCGCTGATCTTGCACCTTAAAATAAAGCCGCTGCAACGGGAATCTTGGAAACAGTTGTTTTATAATAATGTTTGATGCTTGAAGCATAATTTAGGAAGACGACATTTATAAACTAAACACAGGGCACCCACTGACTAATTGGCTATTAGATTATGAGAATAGGACTAACGGAGTTCAAAATTGTGGCATGACATGTTATCACGTCTCTCTTTCACCGCATACCCCCTTGGCCAAAGCCAGAAGAATTAATCTTAGTGTCAACAGTCACAAAATGATTAAGTGAACCCACATCCAGCACCTCGGCCTCTACCTGTAATAGAGATAACCTTGGTATTCCTTTCATTTTTGCATTTCCTTTTCTAAACATAGAAATCAAAATATTAAGAGAAATCTGAAAAATAGAGAGGACAATAAGTCCTCATAATCTAGAAGAAAACCTTAGACCAGGAAACAATATCACTTTCCTTTTGCTAGATTGAAGTATAAAAGACCGCTCATAAGTAATTTTGGATAAGTTTTCCAACGTTTTGTTCCTTCCAATACTACACTTGAGACAAAGGTGGATGTTCTTCCCTTAGGAAGACCATACTTATCTTCGTTTGAACAAGAAAGGTTTCGAACGCCCTCATCCAGGTAAGGTAGCATTTCCATTCCAGTAGGCTGTGGGAGACTGGGGGCTGAACACAGATTGAAGATGGAAAAGAACCATCACCGTTAGCCCCCTCACATGGGAAACGTCTGGCGTTGTTGTCTACAATATTTGGATGACACATCTAGTTCGGCACATATTTTATTGTCTTGTTGAACAATAGTTGGAGTTTCACAAATATAAGATTCGTCTTCCCATGACTTTTACATCATCCATCATCCTCGACTCATCCAAAATTATAGTCCTACCTACTGCAACATGCGTCATCCTCAAAAGAACCCTAGCCATCAACGGAAGTTTCAACATCCCACATTGAATGCTTTTTTCCAGCCTCGTTTTTCATTTTTCATTCTTTCTGAAGAAAGATGCTTCATATTAATGTGCGTTTGCACCCTTACCCTGGTCACTAGTTCACTACTACCATCCTGCATCCCCTTGGTATCAATTCAACCAGGAGAGAAACCTGAACTTCAGGCGCCTTCAAAATGTTGACAGGTTGGTTATGTTCATTCCGAACGTCAGGGTCATCTACATCAGTCCCGTGTAAATCAGACTGATTTTCCAGTGCTTCACCATCAGAAAACAGATATTTATTTATTTCCTTGAAAAACAGTAAAATTGTCTAGAGCAGTGACCCATTTACTATCGACTGGTCAAGAAGAGAGGAGAACAGGGCGCCAAAGTATATTTCAGTTTTGAAATCGCAGTCAGGTTTCTCGCATGACTGTATGGGATGACTGTAGAAGAAAGCGGAATCTCACCTTCTGCCCCTACCAGAGCAAAAACGTGAGCCATAGACCTACTTAGAGTAGCATCAGGACTATTACACGCATTCACATAGCACATTGCCTTGCGTGCAGCATCACATGTGGCTGCATGAGCGGGGGTTCCCCACCGGCCCTAACCTGCTGCCTCTTAACTTGCAAGTTTATTTTTTTCTTTTTTATTTTCTTCAGAAGCTATATTGTTGATCATAGATAATTGTAAGGCCTACCTTCATCTTACTAACTACTTCCCTGCAACTATCAAAACGTACGACCACCCCTTGGGAAGAATAATGAGGGAGAAAAAGGCCTACCACCAATAAATTTTAGGTCAAAGTTTCTGCTTGGCTGGATATCCAAAATACTTCGCATATAGTTCATAGAAATCTGCCACTAATTATTTACTTTTCTCAACAAATGAGCTAAAAGCAAAAACATGAAAATATGAAATAAATAAATAAATAAGCAAAATAGGCATGTCACACTCAAACTATGCAATTACGGAAATCATTACAACAGCTTCACTACGACAGGTAGGCCATTCATTCTCATAGGCAGACACCAAAACTACCGAAAACCCCGTATAAGCTCAGTTTAAATTGATGACATATCATAAAATAGACATACTGATAGGCAATGGCAGCTTTCAGTTCCTCAACAGCAGAAGCAGTCTGTGTATCCAACAGTGACTGCTCTTCATCATCAAGCATCATTTCGCTGTCAAGCTCACCACTACCAATCCCCACCCTGCAAACCCGCTTTGTTCGCATGAGCGCCTCTCTCCTTTCTTTAGCCACAGTAACTGCATTCTGTCGTCTCCTTTGTGCCGCCAAATTCCCAACTGTAAAAACAACAACACAGAATCAGCATTCTATTCTCAATCACAATGTACTTACAACCACAACAACCACCACGAGCGAGTCCAAGACTTAAAAATGGGGGTAACAGTTCTAATATCTTGCTATAACTTTCTTATCTTTTCTACCTTTTTCTACCAAATTTGGGGTAGCGTATCTGCGTATTCTACCTCTCGCTACTAGTTGTATCCGCCCCTGTCAACCACTACACTACATTATTTCAAGTAACTAAACTAATTAACCACTTCTGTTTCGGCATTGCAGCAAATCAATGAAAACATAACCTTAACTTTCACAAACTAAATATCTCAAAACAAACAGAACTATCAAATGGTATAATGTATATGGGTCCCACTCTAATTACATGGCCATTTAAACACAGCATAAGTAAAGCCTTTTAATTCTACTCATGAAAATAACGAGCAACATGAATTAACCAATCAAAATGCAGAGGTACGCTACCTAGTCATTAACCTTATATAAACAAGACAAGTGGTCAGCTACAGATAAAGTTAATAAAACCAAAAGTAACATCAAAATAAACCAAGTTTAGATCAGATGATGAATAATCCGAACTATGGCCGAACAAACCAAAATAATCCCACTCATGCCTCTATATACTTAAAATCCTAAGTATTCACTATATTAACGGTAATGGTCCTTTTGCTGGGAGCCGGCGGAATCTCAGGCAGAATATATTACGTGGCATTTATTTTACCTTATTTCTTTTATGAAAAGCTTAGGTGGAAAATAGAAAGAACAAAAAATATAGACAAAAAGTGATTATAAAGGGGTTTAAGAAAAAAACATGCCAGAAGATTTAATGGGGTCCCTTTTCTGAGAAGCCAAGTTGCCATCTGCCATTTTTTGTAAAACTAACCGCACTCCAATTTCCTGTTATCTGCACTCTCAAATTCGCGCTACTAACAAGTTAACACAGAGCTGATGAGAGCTGCCTATGTTGAGAATTTTGTTGGTGTTATAAAATAAGCTTAGAAGACTCATAAGGGAAAAGAATTGAGAGAAGAAGGTTTTCTGATATATTTATTAATGTTTAGTTGAGGTCTATTTATAGACATGTACATAGTGATTTTACTATTCGTGCACAGTACTTTTACTATTTGTACAGTGAAGATATTTTTCCTTGAAGTACGGGGATCTATTCATTCTAACATTTGACTAGTATTATAACACTCTCCCTTGAATGGATCCTTATATGTC
>CAAKMY010019113.1:0-11977 GCA_901111285.1 Corrigiola litoralis | reverse complement strand
CGGAACCTAGACCGTATCCCTTTGTAAGAAGTTCATCCAAGCATAGCACCATGAATCCAGCAAAGCTAAGTTGAAAAATTATAATCATCGCATTGCCAACGCCAAGCTGGCCAACACTGCCATACATCCCACAAAGTACATATGCTAGAGCTTGACCAACAACGATCAGAAAGCCCAACAACTTCTGCGCACCATTCCTGTGTTGATTCGTAGGTCACATCAGATATCATAATCGAATAGTAACACAACTTAAAGCACCAAAAAACAGGAATTTGAGGGTGTATCATCTTTAATTTCTGTTCCATGACGACTAAACACACGAAAAAAAAGAAGCAGTATAACAACAAAGATCATCATAAAAGTGTACATAAAATTGATAATCTTCATGATCGTAACTTGAGTAAAAACTAACAAACATGATATCTCCATATCTTCTTAATCAAACAACATAATCGATCCCATGCGGCCATGCATGAAATAATATTAAAAACACAAGAAATTTAAAATTAAAATCCAAGTACATAAAGAAAGATTAAACGACACTTACAAAAGATGACGGTCCTCACGAACGTTATTATCAACCTTTATAAGTTTAGAACCAACCAATAGCTGCATGATTGTACCAGAGGTAACAATAGGGCTAATACCAAGTTCCATAACAGTACCGCGGCTAGAAGCCATGATGGTACGCATCCAGTAGAAGGGATCAGCCCCTGTTGTTGCGTGTATGCCATAAAGAGGGAGTTGACTACACACTAAAAATATCAAAAGCGTTGCTGCTGTGTATAGTAATTTCTTTACGAAGGGTACTTTTTTTTGTGGCTTTTGTATCTCGGGTATGAACGGTAAGAATGGTTTTACCAAGTTCAAAACCTTGAAACCTTTCTTCATACTTGAAGATGGAAGTTCTACACTCGTATGAAATTCTTGTTTACTCGTATGTATGTGATGGTTTTTTGTTAGTAGGGTTGAATTCTCTCCACTCGTAAGAAAGAAAAGTCTGAATTAAGTTTGTGTTGGGGCTTAGAGTTAGAGGTGATGTGCGTTATATATATATAGGGTGAGGAATTTAGTTTGAAAGTGCTCCTGAAATTGGAATCCGAAGTTGTTTCGGTCGGCTATAGTTTCCACTTAGGACTAGGAATGGCTTTCCTATTTCCAGTTCTTGTTATGTCCAATTCCTTCCTGGACAGTGTCACTGTATACGGCCAAATAAAAACAGACACGTGTTCCCTAAGTCTTTTACCCTCACGCGGTCACGCCCTCCCCTAAGCCATTACAAGAAGCCTACAACTCTGCTATTAGAATTAATCAAGTTGACAAAAGCAAGATATACACATGATCAGCTACCTTGATCTTCATTTGTATCTTCAAAGCTTGTGGGAATTATGTTTTTCGAGACACCCATTAAAAATAAATTTTAGTCCCAGATTTGTCAAAGCGTGGACAAAAAAATCGATCACTCATATTAGATGACAATTAGATTTTTTTTTTTTTAAAGGAGATGACAAATAGTAGTTTCTTACTCATTTCTTATAAGCAAACAAGTCAAAAATTGAAAGTTTGAAGGGATACATTTCAATTATGGTAACTGTCGGTTATCTTGTTAGTATGAAGCGAAATTCTGAACCTGGAGGAACATTTTCGGAGTGTCCAAACTATCAGTCTCACTCATTCACAAGTCATTGTACCCAAAGAAAAAAAAAAAGGGATATTTCCTTATGTCACCCTGAGCTTTTGAGTTTTTCTTAAAATCACCCTGTGTTTTGCCGACTTTTTTATGTCACCTTGAGGTCTGTGATTTTGGTCTTTATGAGGTTTTGTTGGATGGAAAGCTAACACCGTCATGATTAAGTCCAAAATTCGTGAGGGGCATATTAGGTAAGATCTAAATGAAGCATCAAGACCCCCCCTCCACCTAACCTAACACCCCACCCTTTGTCTCTCCACCCCCTTGTCCTGTTGGACAGCCCCTATCCCCTCCTCCCACCTCTGGCCAAAGGCTCCCCCCTCTTCCCCTCCCCTCTGCCTCCACTACCCTTCACCTAACCCCAACACACCCCACCCCTGCTCTAACCGACCACCCCTGCCTCTCCACGACCCAGCTCAGCCCACCCCCGCGCGACCCATTTCCGCCTTCGACCAGACCGCCCCTCCACCGCAACCTTGCACTCCCCCTTCGACCTAGAATCCCCGCGCAACCTTGCATTTCGTGGGTTAGTGGCGGGTTGGGCTGACTTGGGTCGTGGGCAAGTGGTGGGTCAGTGGTGGGTTGGGGTTGCGGTTGGGTTGTGGGCAGGTGGGGCTGGGTGGGTAAGACTAGGGTGGGTCGTGGGCGGGTGGGGACGGGACTGATGGTGGGTCGTGGGGAGGGGGGGAGGAGGAAGAGGGATGAAAGGGAAGAGGAGTAGAGAGAGTGGTGTGAGAGAAGTGGGGTTTTCAAGAAGATGATGGAAAGTCAAAATAGAAATTCTAACGTCTGTCAAATGCCATACATGTCCGTTAGTGATTTCAGCCATAAAGACCAAAATCACAGACCTTAAGGTGACATAAAAAAGTCGGCCAAACATAGGGTGATTTTAAGAAAAACTCAAAAGCTCAGGGTGACATAAGGAAATATCCCAAAAAAAAACTCATTCACAAGTCAAAGTAGAAAAGTTTCAGAGTCAAAACAAGTTAAACACAAAAATGCAAGATGCAAGCAGAACTCACTTCTCCTCTGCTCAAAATTCCATCAGAAATGCAGTAAAGATTTCCTAATCTTAAGTTTCTCACTATAAACATCACTTTCTTTCATATTCTTCATCTTTCCAGTATCATCATACATTCATACACATACAAACTATTCATCATAAAGATGCACAACATTCAAACTTGTATACATGTAATCTAAATTCCAAAACTAAAGCTACCTCCTTTTTCCCTCCTACAATGAACCCTCAATACCCACTTCAAAACCCCACCTTCCCTCCCAACCCCTTAAACCCTAACCCTAACCCTAACCCTAACCCTAACCCTAACCCTAACACTAACCCTAACCCTAATTTCTCAAATCCCCAATTTAATTCCCCTCAATTTCAACCCCAATCACAAAACCCACCTCCCAACTTACCCAATTCCCTCTCTTCCCTCCAAAATCTCATCCAATCATCAACCTCAATTCTCCAATCTTTTTCTCTTTCCTCAAATTCCCTAATTCAATGCCCAACAAACCCTAATCACTGGGTCCCACCAAATTCTCTCTTTTCACACTCACTCAGTTGCCCTTTTAAGATTGATATTGGTCCTGTAATTGATTCGCTGCAATACCCTAAAACCCTAATTAAAGATCATAGCTTGGTTCATAAGAATAAAAAGTTTCAGCCTTTACTAGATTGTAGTAGTGAGTTGTGCTTTTCGCTTGATGATTACGTCGATTTCGATAGTAATTACTTTTATAAGGATTGCCCTGGTGTTGTTAGCTCATTTGGTGATGATGCTAGTAATAGGATTTTTAGTCTTCCTGGTGTTTTATCTGTTGAATGTGCTAATTTTGGTGGGGAGTGTGGTGGGTTTGGGGGGAGTAGTGTTAGGGTTGTTCCGTCCGAGGTTTGGGTTGTTGGGAGTGAGGTTGAGCTGTGGGGTGATTGGCCTAATGAGTATTCTTTTAGTGTTGTTAGAGCAATTTTGTGTGTGGAGTGTGTGGAAGAGTGTGATTTGGCAATGTGGGTGATTGAGAATTCGGCGCGCTTTGGTGTTGTTGTTGATGTGGCAATGAGGGATCATATGGTTGTGCTGTTTCGGCTTTGTTTGATGGCGATGGTGAGGGAGGGTTCGCGGTCTTACGGTGAGTTGAAGAGTGATGAGAGTTGTCGAGTGAATCCAAAATCGTTGAGGTTTAGGTGTCCTGTTTTGGTTGAGGTTTTGAGGTGGTTGGCATCGCAGCTTTCTATTTTGTACGGAGAAGCAAATGCGAAGTTTTTTGTTGTTGCCATGCTTAGACACTTGCTGCCTAAGGCTGCGTCACACGCTTCGTTGTTTCCTTTGGACTGGAAGATGGACCAGACCTCTGTTAATGAGCAAGAGACTGATGTTTTTAGGGGTCGGTCCTCTCAGAAAGTGACCGAGAATGGTGAGAATGATAGTACAGATGTAAGGATATTTAGCAAGCCTATTTTTGTGTACCAAATTGCAGCAGCTATAGCTGCATTACGCGAGAGATCATTGCTTGAAGAAAGAATCAAGGCATTGCGGCATCCTCCTCTGCTTACTGCTTATCAACGGTTTGTTTCTTGTTCTTTATAAGAGCTCATGTTGCTTGGGCGATTTTGTAGTTTTGTGTGATATAACGATGGTTGTTCTCTAGAGCTGTAGAGCCTTATTTTCTGTTTGATAGATATGTATAATTTGTGCTGCTGGTGTAAAATTGTAAATAACTGAAACACAGCATGTCTTGATAGAATGTTCGACTTTCTATGTTCTGTTACACAGGACGGCTGAGCATGCATATTTTTCGAAGAAAGCTGATGAGGAACGCCATAAACGTCCCGACTACAGGCCATTAATTGAGCATGATGGTCTATTTAATCATAGGCAACATGACCAGGCATGTTTTCAAGCCTTGAGATATTAATCAAATGTTATTTGAAATTTGATGTATTTTAAGTAATGATTGGAAGTTTGACAAGTTCCTTTTAAGAACATTGAGGTCTGTATTCATTTTGGTGTGGTTTTGATTGGTGTTGTTGGTAAACATATCTTGTAGATGGATATGATATTTCACTGTGGGCCAAAATTGTCTACTTCTTTCCTGTTTGGTCGTGTTAGATATGTTTTATTGGACATTTATTTGGTCTTGTTGATAAATCGTTTAGAACCGTGGGTATTTCAAGAAATTTCTGGAATCATCAAAACTGTTATTGATCTATGTGTTCATTTGTCGTCACTGATGCAGTTAATGATCTCATCATTGCCTCTGTTTAGAAAAATGTGAGCCATTGTGCCTCAGATATAGATATTCAATAAGTTTGCTTTAAGACAGATAAATTTGTGTATGACTTCTTGGATATAAGTTATGAAGTCTTAACAAAATGGTTTTCTGTCTCAGCCTAACTTATATAAATGGTATAAACTCTGATGCTGGTTTTAAGCTTTCTTCAAATAATATGATTATCTATGTAGCTCAAGTTGTCGTTTGCCTCTCTATCTTCTTATGACTTGTTAAAAATATTGCCTTTTGGGTAAATCTTATAATCTCGTAATTGATCAACCAGGGAAATAACAAGCCAAAGACAAAAGAGGAGCTATTGGCTGAAGAGAGGGACTATAAACGTAGAAGAATGTCGTATCGCGGGAAGAAGTTGAAACGTACTACTAAAGAGGTAGAAATACAATCTCTCAATTTTTTTACACTTAACTTTTATGTTTTTAACTGAACGAGTTATTTACAATTGAGATCTAGGCGTCTTCAGTTCGATTTTGAATCTTAAAACCAAAATTTGGGGTTTTTCTTAACACATAAAATTACCAGTTGGAGACTTTTGGCTATCATTGGTCCCTGTTCTTGGGTGTCTTTTAGATTTATTGCCCTGACTATCTTCCTCTCCATCTTTTGAATAACTAATTTTATGTCTCTTCTAGACTTCTAGTTGCCTGAGATTTGCATCCTCTGACATTTCCCAACTGAGCTGAATGTTTTACCCAGTTTCTTACTGCTGAAAGATCTGTGTTCGTGATTATTCTGTTATATGCCTTTTGCCCCTGGTTTGAGAAATGGGATGTTTTCACATTCTTGGTTCTCTATCTTGTTTGATATTAGAAATCCTCTCTCTTAGTGAAAACAGCTATTCTGCCACGCTTTTGACTTTTGACGCATGTCCATTGGCTCTGCTTGTGGAAAAACTTATTTGGAGTATTTTTTGTGTGGCTCTGGCAGTAGTTGTTCTTAGAAACATATGTATATTTGATGGTTGTTGTCTGTCGGGTTTGATAGAAATCACATGGAGTTTTTCAAGGCTGACGACATATCATTTTACTTTTTTATTTTTTAATGTTTATAGGTGATGAGGGATATTATAGAAGACTACATGGAAGCTATAAAGGTAACAGGAGGGATCGGATGTCTTGCAAAGGGAGACGCAGAAGGAACGATGTTGACTTCTACGGATATTCCTGAGCGCGGTGGTACTAGCCCTATGCCCAACCTTAGTTCAAGGGATGATAAACAAGTTGGTGATAGGAAGCTGCTTGATACTGACTACAACTCTAGATACACAAAACCTTTTGATGCTTCTAGCAGTCTTGAGCGACAAACAAAGGAATCTGACAATCGTAGACATTATGAAGATCGGAGAACAAGTAGGGATAGACATGATCGGCATTACTCTTCAAGAAGCCCAAGCAGAGATAGAGGACATACCCGATCAAGAGAGCATAGAAGCCGCAGCAGGAATGAACGCATTATGGGAGACAATGAACATGAGCATTCTCAAAGTTACTACTCTTCTTCTAATGCATCCAGTTACCATGATCATAAGATACAGAATTCCAAAAACATCGACTATTCTTCTGGTCGCTACGATAGAAGAAAGTTAGAATCTCCAGATAGACACAGACGCCGAAAAGATGAGAATGATAAGTCACGTTCATCTGAGAGAGTTGGTTTCAATGACAGATATGATCCCTCTGAAGCTAGTGATGTCTGTGGTGATCCATTCAATGACAGATATTATCCTCCCAATGCATGAGGATTAGGTCAGGATGTGCTGTATGATTTTTATAGAGGGTTTCCTTCATGTTGATGACTATATCGTGCAGTTTCAAGTTGTTTTGGCAGGTATGTGAAATCAACCATTGACATATTTACTGGGTTTCGATTCATGTTGCTGTTAATGAGCTTATTGATTGTTTTTTTGACTTATTTTATTGACCCACCTTTGCTGTAGGAAGTCATTCAGGCTTCAGCAATTATTTCTCATTCGTATCCTCCTTTGTATCCTTTAGCAGTTTATGCTTACTTCGTTCTGCATTTGAATCCTTAGATTTCTACATTCTTGTTCTTTTAACTTTAATGCTTATATGTTTTTTTGCTTTTTATGTGATGTATATTTTAGTTAGTTCTTTATTAACCTTGCTTCTAAGTTTTCCCTTTTTTGGTCTCTTCTTTTATCTTCTCATTGAGTCATTGCACTTTCACCTAATCTGAACACAACATAGCATTATTTTTGAAAATCTGGTTAACAAAGTGATCAAGGATGAATAGGGTACACTATGTTGATCAGGATACTGATTGAAGAAAATTATAATACTTCAGTCATTACTAAGGTAGTCATTCCCTAGTACATTATGGCAGATATTAGTTGCTAAGAACCTGCTGCGATGAAATTTTTCTGGAAACATCAGTGTCATTGTCAATTGTTTTTTTTTACTAAATCGAATTCAATGTCATGTCCCAGGTATTTAGTATCCTATACCTGCTAGGTGACTCTTCTTTTTAAATGTGAAATGAGATCCACTCATTGTATTGTATTTTGGTCCAAATATGATTTTTGTTCTTTGTGCTGTAAAATCTGGATGCTTGTAAATAGTTCTTGAATCAAGGCCTTCGTCTTTGGTTTTTAACTCTAGGAGGCTAGCTTATTAAAGTGCGGAAGTTTTGGTGTTTGTTTTTTGTTTGGCCGTGATCATCTTCATATATAGCCACATGTTATTATATGGCTTATGGTAGTGTTGGCTTACGCTTATGGCCAAGATTTATTGGTCAGCTCACTAAACTTATGAGGTCCAGATAAAATTTCTGTTGTCCAGGTCCAGAGTCAATTTCAGTTAGGGTCTATGATTTCTCATAGTTTTTGGATTTCAAAAAGTGCTTATCTCCTGAACTTTGGTAATCTATCAGTAATCTCCTATCTGAAAAAAATCAGGACCCGGAGTTCTTTGTGGAAAGTGGGTTAGTGTTGACCTGTAGGTTTGGAGCTAATGGAGATTATCTAGTTGGGAAAAACTCTTAACTGAAGTGAAAACCTATTGGAAGGTGCCTGTGTTCAGGATCTTTGTTCTGCGTGTCAGTCTGTATACAACTTGTAGCTTTTATAGTATCTCATCTTCCTTTTGTAGTAATTCTGGGGATCCTCTCTGACTCTGTTTGATATGGGGAATGCTGAGAGAAAATGTTGTATGTAGGATATTCATTTGTTCATACTCGTATTTTGTAGCACTGTTTGAGAATGATCTTGGCCCATCCATTCCTGCCCGTAGAAATATGCTGACTGTATTCTCTACTCGTATATTGAAACTTACATGTGGTCTGGTAAGTACATAATTACATAAAAAGTAGGACATCAGTTGACGTACATGAAGGGGTGCTGTCTATGTTTTCCCCTTATTTTTACTCATCTTGGGTTACAGAGTCATGGCCTACGAGTTTTTATTTTTTTTATTTCTTTTTTGAAGAAGCATGGCCTACGAGCTTGGTGAGGCATAAGAAGCGGTTAGTTTTCCTGCTACATAATCTGAGAAACCCAAAATACTATTGGTGGAGAGTGTTGATAGTATTGGTCTACTTGCCTATTCTATTCTATTCATGTGCTATGTATATCATTGGTTATTGGAGTTGTCCTCCTCAATCAGTGATGGTACTATCTCAAAACTTGGCGGTTTCAATAAGGATATTTCTTTTGTTGGTTTGGGAAAATTTTAAGCGTACGGACAGCTAAATCTATGAAATGCTCACTTTTACTACTTTGTAAGTACTACGTACATCTTAAATGGACACAGAAAGAAAAGGAGGGGAAACTGGAGCAGTCCCATTTGTCAATTTTATAGCAATTATAGTTTTTTTTTCAGGATATTTTTGGTGGTAGGAACCATACTTTTTTCTGACTATTTTCATTTGAGATATTCTGCTTCCCTTTGTTTCGTGTAGATGTCAACTTCGAATACTAGAGACTATCTGAAGACTGTTTTACTTTGCTGCTGCTGCAAGTACCTTTGTCAAGACTCACCAGAGTAGCTCACCGGGTGGCAGCGTGAATTTATAATACATGTGACCGTGCAGGCAATTTTTCCTCCTCCACCCTCAGGCCATCCTTGTCCTCATGACACACAAATTCTGTAATTGTTTCTTTTATTTGTTCTCTATATTTGTAGTTTGTACTTCGTTTTATGATTACGAGTATTATGGTAGCATTTTTTACTCTTTGCGTTTTCTCTTTTGTCCCCAAGATCAAAAGTTCATTCGTGGAGTACTCTTGCCTTCTATCATCTCTTATTTAAGATGTAAAGTGAGTATCAACCTTCTCGTCTATGTGAAACGTATATATTTTACTGCAATATTGAAATAAACCTCTAGATAACAACTAAAATTATGTATATCAATTTCTTCCTTTCAACGTAAGAAAACTGAAAAGAAAAGAAAAAAGGTGGATGAGGTGCTAGTCATTATTCCGTATTGTGTACTCGTAACAATGATATCATGTAGACATATAGTATATGCACATGAAGATACGGGAAGGGTATGTAAGTAGTTAAGTACTCCGTATGTAAGAAGGAACACAAGACGCAATGATTGTTTTGGTTCTTTCTTTTTTTCCTTAATGGAAAGATGGGGGCGGGGTTGGGGGTGTTACCAAGAACTGAACCGAAGAACTCATATACTCTTAGGAATGCCGAAATGGAGTTCAGCTGTAGGACTTTAATCTTTCTTAACTAATCAGTTTTAATTTTATAATATTGCCACTTTGGACGTGGCGCATTTTGAGTGCGTATACTCCTAGGAATCTTACAGAAATCACGTGGCTATATCCTAATATCCACATGTACATCTGAACTTAGGATGACCTTTCTTAGTTGACTGTCCATGTTACCGGCTCTCAACATTCGACACTTCGTCATTTCCTTCTTTTTCCTGATATTTTTGTATTTTACGAACCAGTATTACAGCATATAACAAAGACTGAAGGAGTACCATGATTCATGAATCAGTGATTTACAAGTCCCACGGGCCACGGCTGATCTTCACAAAATACTCCCATCACTAGAACTCTAGAAGATAAAGCCCTTTCGTCTGCAATGCGTCAGTGTCTCATATGATAGGGAATTTACTTAATTCTTTATAAACTTTATAAAAACAGCAGTCTACTTCATTACTTAGTGTTTTACTGTACCCTGTGATTACTTCATAATGAATAGATATTAGAATTGGACAAGCTAAGATGATAAGTGCTTCTTCACAAGGTAAGGAATCATATAAGTCCAAATAGAACAACAATAAACTCATATTTTCGGATGAGTGAAAATACATGTGTAGTGTAGTACTATTCACACTGAAAGAAACAATGAAACATATATAAGGCACTAAATTTGTTGTGATGTTTTCCTGGTGAACATAATTGAGAATTGTACAAGATAATTGGTTTTTGTTTGTTTGTTTTCTATGAGAAAGGAATCAGATTGGGTTCATATAGGATAACAATCAACTCATTCTCGGATGAGTGAAGATACATGTACATTGCTCAAGAGGCTAAAGAAATACTAGCCTACTAGTCCCAGAAGCCAATTGGCAATTCTAAGACAGGATTACGTACTTACGTTGCATGCATGTTTAGATAAATTGATGCCCACTAAAAGGTTCTCGGTTATAGTTATTTCTATCTCTTGTGACTTGTGAGTGCTTTTGAGATACAATTGAGTAATGAGTACTATCTTCATTAAACTCTTCCTGAGCCAAGAGCAACACACCTCCGGTCACGGTTGTACGTCTTTGACCCCAACAGGAATTTGTCTTCAGGTCTTGGAAACTCGACAGTTATTAAATGTTAGATATTCGTATTATGATCTGTTTGCATTATTCAAGAGAAAAGGAAGGATTGTGACACCATTTTAGGGCCATTGATCGAGACAAGAACTAGAGATAGCTAATGCAGTGGGCTCTCCTGCTTTTACAACGCTCTGGTTAAGTCCAGCAAATCAAAAGAGAAGGTGCAAGGTTATTTGCAGGTGCTTCCTGGTATTAATAAACAAAAATTTAGCACCTCAAGTTTTATACAAAAGAGGATTATATGGAAGTCTCCATATTGTCAAGGTCAAAAAAAAATTCTGGTCATTCTCTTCCACAAATGCATCTATCCCACAAAAAAAAGCAATCTAAACATGTTTGTGTTAATTGCTTGTACAGTATGTGGATATTGTTTAGATTTGCTTTTATCAAATTATTCTTTTGCTCATAAGGAGTAAGGTTAACTAAGTGGTTATGTATTCAACTAGGCTAAGAGGTTTTTCGACTTTTGAATCCTCATACTATATTGCTTAACGAGTAAGTGCAGTTTTTATATTGCCTTTTAAAGTTTTGATGTATGCTAAATCATACTAGATAATATGTGATAATTTAGGGGAATGATATGTCAAATAAAAAGGCACAAAACATGAGGAGCAACACAATTTTAGAGCAAACATTGAACTCACGGATCCAATCGCCCAGCCCTTCCCGGTCAACTGCGGAAATCGAGTGCGAGCTGTTCTCTGTAGAAGGTTCGATTACGGGAAGGAAATGGTCCTAGCCTTGCAAGACTCGCTTTGGAAGTGTTTTTACACCATCGACCGACATCGACTCATCCCACAAAATCAATTGGAGTACTGACCATTGTATTTATTAGCTTCTTAGCTTGCTAGTAGAGTTGTAAGTTGTAATCATAATCTCACGGTTTAATGAATAAAGGAACTATTTAGCTAATTGGACACACATGTATACTTTGCTACTCCGTATCACTTAAGAGTTGTACAAAAGTCCTTAAAGGAGTAAATATATTCTACACTTTGAGCTTATATCTCACAAATGCATATATTAAATCTATAATAAAAGCTACTGATATATGTATTACCACTAAGGATTATACTCTTCTATGGAGTACTCCTATAAAAGATGTTGGGATTATTCCTGTCTCCATGTTTATCAATTGATTCTACACAAATAGGTCTACTCGATCGAAATCCTTTTTTTTTT
>CAAKMY010019102.1:21635-47834 GCA_901111285.1 Corrigiola litoralis | reverse complement strand
CATTTTTTAATAAGGATAGATTGGTCCAAATTGTTGACCAAATAAGGAAAGTTTGCAAATGCAAAGAATTGGTTGAAAAAGCCAAATAAGGAAAATGCAAAGAATTGGTAGGAATGGAGGGAGTATTTATGTAGTTATTTGATTCTGTGTAATTGATGAGTGACTAATGATGTTGGATGAGGAGGGGGTTGTTTAAAGTACTTTCCAGCGAGCTCAGACCCAGTGCTTGGAGGGAGTAGGTTACTTTGGATACTTTTTTCCCGTGGTTGAGTGTTCTGAAGTAGTAACTATCAGAAATCAAGCTAACTATTGTAAGCTTTGCATGTTTGTGAGGAAAGAAGTCCTTATGTCCTGTGAGTGTGTTTGATTGTTGAAATTAGCTTTTGCATGATTATGGGATTCGTTTGTGCCATAGTGCTCTCACATGTACAGATAGGCATAGTTGGGATGTTCATTTATCCTCTATGGCCGAAACAGTAGAGATAGTTGCTGAAATGTGATACTGGGAAGTCCTTACTCCTTGGTCTAATTGTTTGCTAATCTATTCTCATACCCAGAGTGTAGGATGTGGTTCTAATTACTGAAGTGGTGCAATTATTGTCGGTCTATTGCAATGTTGCACAATTCAAGGCCGTGATTGTTAGCTTTTGGAGTGATGTAGCATTCCCATAGTTAGGGCTTAGCAGATTATCTTGTCATCGGGAAAATAAATTGTAGATCCTCTGCATGTCTTATCTGATTACAGTTTGCGCACTAGTAAAAACTTTCAGCTGGGATGATCTTGAAGGACATATAGTAGAAGTAGACTTGGGAGTTTATATTTACATATTTACTATCTTATTAGTCATCTTTAAACAGAGATAATTACATAGATTCTTTGAGAAATTTCTCAGAATTTTGGTTAATTATATAATAGTGGTGCATTACACTACTTTTGAGATAGTAATTATTCGCGAAGAGCGCAATATTGTTTCTGACTGTCACAACTTGCATCGTAACTTGGAAGTATTTTAACCTGCGAGTTAATGTTGCCTTTCAGCTCCATTTCTTAGCATGATGAGTAGAAGATTATCTCAGAAGGGTGTTTGACTTCATAACTTCCCATCAATCTTAAGCACCTCTTTCACACGTAACACATAACTCACTCCCCAACCCCCGCCCTCCAAAGAAAAAAAAGTCTTTTAACATACTATAATTTTGTTTTGTCTTTCAGGGTTGTAATTTTATGTGATTAGTGTGATGTGGTTTTTTCTGTTTTTCTTTTCTTCCGCAAGGGGGGTTGGGGAGGTAGAGTACTACTTTGAAGACTTTTTGTTTTTTCTGTTCTGATGTATTGAAAACCCTTCTGGGGTTGATTAGATAAGTGCTCGAAGTTGTAATTAGTGGTTTCTGGTGGACAAGGCTTCAGAATCATATGCTGCCGCCTGCCATGCTGGTAACTGATTTGATTGCTGTTATCTGTTCATACTGCTGAATACTCAAAGAATGAGCTTGATAATTCCTCTTGATCAGTGCTGCTTTCACATTGTCTTTTTGAGATTGTTAGAGCTCTGAGCTCTCTGTTAGTTCTTGCTTCTAAAAATTTCTTTCTTGAGCAGCCTACTCTAAATCTTCCTCGTATACTGAGTTTAGTCCTTCACTACCCCTGGACACTTTTGGGCCAGGCATTATTATCTCATTTGCCAAGAGAGAGGGCAAAAATAGTAGATGTTTCTTGTGATCAGACATATTGATTTGAATTTACTTTGGTATTTTGGAGTTGTACCCTGGGGGTTAGTACAAATCTCTTGTAAGTGAAGTTCTGTAGATAGACTCGTACCTTTCTTTCGTTAGGTTCAGCTTGATAGGCTATAGCTTAACACGAATTATTGAATTTTACCTTATCTGGTCTCACGCAAGACTTGATTTAATGAGTGCTTTGGGCTTAAGCATGCAGTTGGCCTAATGAGCTTATGTTCTCTTTTCCCTTTCAATTAACAGATAGTTTTGGGAGAGACCGTATACTTTTATGTTAAAAATAGACGATGCCATTCTGACCCAATAAAGGCATATAAATGTATAACTTGACTTGGGCCTTTAGGAGTTTAAGTAAAATTATAAAAGTAGACGGCCTTTTCCAATACTTTGTGTTCAATTATAGTCTTAAATAATCGAGAAAAGGTTTATGGTATTGGTAGCTGATGTGATATTGAATAGCAAATTAAGTTAGAGCTTTGCTACGAGAGCCTGAATCGTGCTACTTTGTAGACTTGCCTTTAGTTTTACTTTTACCAATTTTCTATAAAGTTCTGTAAAAATTTGATCTTAGTTTTTGTGGTAACTGTTTTGTACTCCTATGTATTTAATAATGCGTGATTCCTGTAAAGATTTAAGTTGGCTGTTAACCATGCTCTTTTCATATGCGGGTAGAGGTCCCACGATGCTGACCCCTAACAGAGTAACCTTGCACTGTGCTTGTTCTTGTGTATTTTTGCAAGGTGTACCAGCCCTTTCTTGTGGGGAGGAGCTTGAGTATTTTGTGCACAGAACTTGTGATCTTGCACCTGTTGTATCCCGCTTTTTATTTTTTTAACCCAGATTGTTGATTGTATTTTAGTGTGGCCATTGACTCGTCTTTGTGGAATACTGCTGAAGTGCCTCATGTTTGTGCATAGTGAAAAAATTGGCTAAAAAAATTGTGGTAATCACCTTTTATGTCAGTCTCTAGGTGTACATTAGCTTCTAGTTATTTTAGTTAGCTTGTACTGCGAAAGGTTCCTCTTTAGCTTATCCCAAATACGTGTGGAACTGATCCATAATTTGGTTAAGTATACTAAACTTTTATAACGGGAACCAGAATAAAATGCTAGTTAGTGTTAAGTAGGCTGGTTATCTCTTCCATCATCACTAATCAGTTGAAATAAGATTACCGTAGTAAGGATTATAGGTTCTGCAATCTGTAGAGTCTATCACTAATACCACAAAATTGCAACATAGATGAAAGAGTTATATGATAATTGAATTACCCCGACCTCATGATTGGGATAACGGAGTTATTGTAAGTCTATAACCACAAATACAATAATCTTTCCCAGATATTGAATACTTGCTTCAAAAACAAAAAACAAAAACAAAAAACAAAAACAAAAAATTAAACTCCAACTAGACTGCCAGCTGGACGCGCGTGTGTGTGTGTGAGAAAGAAACGCTGGCAATTTTCCCAGCTGTATCACTATGTATAACCGCAAACATTCAAATTCAAAAAACGAAAACAAAAAAACACATGTCAAATCCTAGCCGTCCATTTCTGATCCGTTTCGCCATCCTAGGGTTTCCCTTCTCTTAAATTTCAAATTCAAAACCCCCAATAAAAGTAGCCGTTACCCCACCATTTCCTATATATCCCACTTTTCCCCTTCCTTTTCCACATTTTCAAACTCCCTTTACTCTTCACTTCACACTTTCTCTCTTTACTCATAAACCCTAATTAACCCTAATTAAAATTTTCCTTAATTTTTTCACCAAAATAACCAAAAATGCGTGAGATATTGCACATCCAGGGTGGCCAATGTGGGAACCAAATTGGGGCAAAGTTCTGGGAAGTGGTCTGTGCCGAGCACGGTATCGACAGCACCGGTCGCTATGAAGGCGAAACTGATCTGCAGTTGGAGAGGATTAATGTGTACTACAACGAAGCGAGTTGCGGCCGCTTTGTTCCCAGGGCTGTTCTTATGGACCTTGAGCCTGGTACCATGGACTCGGTCCGGTCTGGGCCGTATGGGCAGATTTTCCGGCCCGATAACTTCGTGTTCGGACAGTCCGGGGCCGGGAATAATTGGGCCAAGGGGCATTATACTGAGGGTGCTGAGTTGATTGACTCTGTTCTTGATGTTGTGAGGAAGGAGGCTGAGAATTGTGATTGTCTTCAAGGTGTTTGATGAAATGCCTCAATGAAACATTTAATAAATTTTGAATTTTTATGGTGTTTTTTTGTTTCTGTTTGGTTTTTCTTATGTGGGTTATGATTGTTGATGCAGGGTTTCAGGTGTGCCATTCTCTGGGAGGAGGGACGGGGTCCGGGATGGGGACGCTGTTGATTTCGAAGATAAGGGAGGAGTACCCGGACAGGATGATGCTGACGTTCTCGGTTTTTCCCTCGCCGAAGGTGTCTGATACGGTTGTTGAGCCATACAATGCTACCTTGTCTGTGCATCAGCTTGTTGAGAATGCTGATGAGTGCATGGTTCTTGATAACGAGGCGTTGTATGACATCTGTTTCAGGACTCTTAAGCTTACCACTCCTAGCTGTAAGTCCTTTTCTACCTGTTTTAGCCGGCGATGTTTGGATTTTTGGTTCTTGTTTTTATGATTAGTGGTAAAATTAGATGACTTATGTTTCTTTCGTATGATTTGCATGTTTTGCACCTGTTGTAGCTGTAAATTACCTGTTGTACAGTTGATGTTGTATGTATGTCTACTATGTCTAGTTATTTTGTGAGTATAGTTTATGTATATTGGTAGACAATGTTCGATTTCGGGACAAAAGTTAGTTTCATGTTTGGGTGCTCTGATCTTTGTATGGCTGTGAAAAGGTACTGTTTCGTTTGGGCAGTGTAGGTTTGTAACTTGTATGATCGCAGTAAGTTTGATTTCGGCCGTTGGTGATCTGATATTAAAAACCGTGTTTAGGGAAACTTAACATTAGTGTATGATTTACCTTGTTCTGGACCTGTCATGCTGTATGTAACTTTTTAAAATGGTTCATGTTGCGTGCGCAATTGAGTTTTTTAGCCATCAATTGAGGTTTTAAACTGCTTGTTTTGTTTATGGTAATTTTGTTCTTGTTTTACCCCTGTTATGCTGTATATAACCTTTTAAAATGGTTGATGTAGCATGCGTAATTAGGTTTTCTGCCATCACTCGAGCTTTTTAAACTGCTTGTTTGGTTTATGGGTAATTTTGTTCTTGTGAAGTTGTGAAATGTTACGTTCTATTGGATGATTTTAACTGTATGGTTTGACTGGGTCCTTATTGGGGTTATTTTGATCTTGACAGTTGGTGACTTGAATCATTTGATATCGGCTACCATGTCTGGAGTAACATGCTGCCTGAGGTTCCCTGGTCAGTTGAACTCTGATCTGAGAAAGCTGGCTGTCAACCTCATCCCATTCCCTCGGCTTCACTTCTTCATGGTGGGTTTCGCTCCCCTTACATCACGTGGGTCTCAGCAATACAGGAACTTGACAGTCCCGGAGCTGACCCAGCAGATGTGGGATGCCAAAAACATGATGTGTGCAGCTGATCCTCGACATGGTAGGTACTTGACAGCCTCTGCCATGTTCAGGGGGAAGATGAGCACGAAGGAGGTGGACGAGCAGATGCTTAATGTTCAGAACAAGAATTCCTCCTACTTTGTTGAGTGGATTCCCAATAATGTTAAGTCAACTGTTTGTGATATCCCACCTACTGGTCTGAAGATGGCATCCACATTTATCGGCAATTCGACATCCATTCAAGAGATGTTTAGGAGGGTGAGCGAGCAGTTCACTGCTATGTTTAGGAGGAAAGCTTTCTTGCACTGGTATACAGGAGAGGGTATGGATGAGATGGAGTTCACTGAGGCAGAGAGCAACATGAATGACCTGGTGGCCGAGTATCAGCAGTATCAAGATGCAACAGCTGATGAGGAAGAATATGAAGATGAGGAGGAAGAGCAGCAATATGAATAAACAATTTGTGTAGTGCATATCATTACATGAATACTTTTGCTAGTAATAGATTATCCTTGGTTGTGAATCCTCAACTTCCAGTTGTAGGGAACTGAACTCAGAAAGTTGCATTCCGTGACACTAGGAAATTGCAGAAATGAAAGTTCTAAATTCTAATTTTCTGTGGCCAATGGTTAATTGACATATCTTTATATTCTTCAAGTACATGGACTTAGTGCCTCTATGACCAGCTTATGATGTGTGACTTCCTTTTACAATGTTTTGGCAATTTTTTGTTGGCCCACGACTATGGTACCACGATCTCCATGTGCTCTATTTAAATCTCTGCATAACAACGGTTTAATATTCTGTAGGTTTATGCTCGTATATTCACAGAATCAAGGTTGGTCTCTATGGTGCAACTTTCATTTCTGCAATTGCCTAATTGATTGTTTCTCTCTCGTTTACAAACTAGGGCCTAATATTCAGCAGAAACTCAACATAATTTATAAATTTTAACCCTTTTTGCACCATTTTCATATGTCAAGAGAAAAATTAAGAGAAGGATTAACAATATCAGTTTAAAGGGAACTCATACCAGGCATCACATTATCTATATTCAGGGCAGTTAAGAGGCTTGAAGAGGAGTTTAATCTCTCATGTTTGAACTACATCTTTAAAGTATCAGGGCCTTAATAGATTGATATGGATACATTCGCCATTAGTAAATGCATTATCTCTTGACATATTTTAATGTAGTTAAGCTGCATCAGCTAGCCAAAAGTAAGCCCGTAATTAAAACATAAAAGTAATTAGTTTAAATGTATTATCTCTTGGACTC
This sequence comes from Corrigiola litoralis, assembly GCA_901111285.1. NCBI lineage: Eukaryota > Viridiplantae > Streptophyta > Magnoliopsida > Caryophyllales > Caryophyllaceae > Corrigiola > Corrigiola litoralis. The sequence goes on along the minus strand of CAAKMY010019102.1, from coordinate 41,306 downwards.
GGTGTAGTATTTCGACACGGGTGTGTGTCCGTGTTTCGAACTTGGCTATATTTTCGAAGTTTATTTTCGTATGATTTTAGCTTAAAGTAAAGTGTTTAGTGTCGATTCGGTGCCCATGTTGGTGTGTAAAGTGTCCAACATGGATAGTTGAGGGATAATGAATAATCCGAGCTTCATAGAGTATAACAACACAAATAATCTTGTGAAACTATGTGTAAGTATATGGAACTATGGAAGCAAACAATTTTTTTTCTAATGATGCATTATTACGCGAAATAGAACCAATTCTTCACTAGCATGTAATGTATTTATTCCATTTTTCCTCCAAAATTTACTTAAGAACCCTTTAATTTTTACGCTACAACACCTACACTCACAACAAGAACCACGACCAAATTGAGCTCGTAAATTACTATGACGGAAATGAAGCACTGCACAGGAAGCTTAAGCAGGGCTTACGAAGCTCAATTATTCATATACTACATGTAGTTCCAAGCAATTCATAATATGCAAGGATTGCAAAACATACATTTATTGATCAATGAGGAAGAGAGGGGTGACATGAGACTCAGCACATCAGAGGAAATGGATAGCCCATAAGCACTACCTTTCGGTGTTTTTTTAGTATCTTTTACATAGAGAACATATAGAACAGACAAAGCAAAATCATCGAAACTCCCAAAAGAATAAAACATTCATACAACAATGTGCATGCATTGTTGTATACATTCCGGACTTTATACAGTATTTTGAATATGTATTTATAAGAAGAACTATAGTCTGTAATTAGTAGCTTGATAACCATACAAAAATCAGAGGAAACGGGGAAGTCTTGTCCAAAACAGTGTAAGAGATAATTACTTAAAGAAAAAATATGTTTGTTCACTCGTAATTATAAGAGCTAAATGATGGACTGGGTTGATCCAACATAGGTCCTTTACTCCTTTATAATGTCACAAACTCATAGTAAAGTCACGCTGCAGTTCCTGGCTTTTGCCTTCCTCAAACGGACATATCACAATAATAGGCCTGAAGCAAGATGAGCCCTTAAGGGTCGACACTCGACAATGAAACACCAAAAGCTCACAATTAAAACCAAAGGAAATGGATATGATATGACATATCGACATATCGTCACATATTGGATTCAAATGGCACATTCAGACATACAAAGTCATAAAGTCATATACAAATTTATAAACACATAAATTCATTAACCTAAAAGATGATATAATAATCTAACTAAACATCTACCCTACTTATGACCTCAATGGTCTACTAACTATTATCCTCATCCATAACATCCTCATCTTGAAGATTAAATGGCACACCATCTTCATCCGTTTCATCATGTTCCGACTCATAATCACGTAGCTTGAAAACATTTGGATTTGGCATAGTAGTATGTTGGACATGCTCCTTGACATGGACATTAATCTCAATGTTGTTCCCCCTAAACTCGCATTTTTGTTCACTCACCCCATACCAATCGCACATTTGTTCGACGTTCTTTCATATGTCTTTGTGATTATCCTTGTCTACCTCAACGACTCCAACATTCAACACCTGACCATCACATCCCTTCCTTGGGCATTTACCGAAATAAGGAGTGTCAGGCGCATAATATCTTTCTACCCGAGCCAAAAAAAAAAATAATTCAGGAGCATTCTAGGTGTGTTGTGCGTGGCAATGTATCATATGATGCACTAAAAATTTTAATTTAAAAAATGTGCATACACCTTATTAATGTATGTTTCCATAATTAAATATATATTTATATTTATCTTTACTAAATAAGAATTTGATACACCTATTAAAATCGATTCATAATTAAGATCTCAACCTTAGCAACCGATTTTTTGGGCAAATTAAACATAAAAAAAAATTATACATATCAATATATGTTTTCATAAGCAACATATTTCTATTCATTTAAGACTAAAATATTAATTTAAAGACATATTGAAATCAATAAGTAGTTGTTATTTATTCCTTAAGGAAATGATTTTCGGCACATAACAAACATCGATACAAATGTATTGAATTGTATCAACCCATAAACATCAAGTTTATTATATTGTACACTAATATATATCAACTTTAAATTAATCAATGCACTATGAAATTGAAATAAAGTTTTGAAATAAATAACTTAATGATAAACTATATTATAATTTCTTATCAAACGTGCACCAATATAAAAATAAAACCATTTTTTTTAACTTCAATAAAAAAAAATTATCACAATTTCTACAAGAAAAATAATCATAGACATGAATACGAACAAATATAAAATTAAAATGGTCGTTTAAAATTTACAATCATGTTAGCAAAAAAAAAACCTCTAATTTTGATCCATAATTTTGGATTATGTTATTTTTATTAAATGAAGCCAATTATACAAAAAATAATTTTTTTTTTTGTGTTTTAAGATAATCAAATTCAAGCAACATGATAATGCTTAAGAGAACTTTATTAATTCCATCATATTGATTGCTTTACAACATGTATCAACACATGTGACCATCGACAAAACTAATGGTCTATTTTCGGCTATTTTTTGCTACATTTCTAATGCACATAGTCCATTATCAGTACATCCTGCCAATTTCATCTAATTCCGAGTTAGGGCTCCAAACAAGGTTTCAACGTGGTTTATAGCTCACAAAACAACTTTCGAGGGGTAAGATTTGATTTGTTAAAAAAACATTCTAAAATGGCTAGAATACCCCCTAGTTTCCTAAGAGTATGATTGAAGCGTATGAAAACTTTATTCATCATATTAATAGGTTTACCACATGTTTCACGTTTAATATGGCACAATGGACAAAACCGATGATATAAAGAGTATTAATTTTAGGCTAATTTTGCCATATTTTTAGTTACATAGTCCATTATAAATGTCTAAAAGCCCCATACTAATTTTCATCTAATTCCGAGCCGCGGTCCAAAATTAGCTTTCGGTGTGGGTAGTTCATAAAAATAGCAATCTAAAGGGCCAAATTTTTGATTCGTCAAAAACCTGTTAAAAGTGACCAAGTGTACCCCTACTATCCTACATTCCTACTTTACACGTTAAAAGTTCGATCTTTATCAACGACTACATTCCTACCTTACGCGTTAAAAGTTCGATTTTTATCAACGACTTTGTGCGCACATTTTAAATCAAGAGGTCCAAGACAATATAACTTCACTACAAAAAACTCACCACTCGAAGTCACAACCCACAACACTAGGACAGTTTCAGAGCACAAAAATGGCCATAGCAAGCAGAGTTGTGCTAGAGAGAGCAACAACAAGCTTCCTATACAAGAGATTACCATTCAACCTTCTTCAATCCTTCAAATTCAGCACTTCCACAACCCCAGAAAACCCCACTTCAACGAGTAGCGAGGTGTCGAAAAAGTCGAAGCGAAAGAAGAAGAAAAACCTCTTTGAAGTTGCACAGTTCTTGCCCAACTGGGGGTTGGGTTACCACATGGCCAAAACCCATTGGACCAATGTCACTTATGAGATTACCAAGATTAATCTCTACAAGGTTTGATCACCTTGGGAGTTTTTGTTGTTTTTTTTTCTCTGCGGCATTTCGTCGAACACCTTGTGTTTTGGGTTTTTTAGTTGGTTTTGGATGGATTGGGAGTTTGATGGTTTGTGGGTATTTGTTTTGCAGGATGGTAAGCATGGGAAAGCTTGGGGTCTGGCTTATAAAGATGGTTAGTCTCTTTTGTTCGCGCATTTCTTATTGGTTGAAGTTAAATTTTTATTCTTTGTTTTATGAATGGTTTGGATTGTGGTTGGTGTGAGTAAATTGTTGCATGATTGTGGTGTAGAGTTGTTTTGGGATTGTTTTGATGTGGGAAATGTGACTAGGGTTTATCCAGGGTTTTGTTGATTTAGTTTTGAGTGTTTGTCTTATTGTTTTCTACCTTCTTAAATTGGTCTAGTTATTAGAAGAATGTTTTAATTAACTATTAGTATGAACTTATAATGGTCAAATTCAAAGAAGTAGCTGGTTGTTTTGCTCATAATTTGACCTCCCCATATGTAGTTGTGATCGCTCTCATCATTTGTAAGGAGTTGGAGTTTCTCGACACTTGGGAGTTAAGCTTCTAATTGGAGTGATAATCCATATAGTATAACATGAATGTAACAGTAGTTTGTGTAAAAGTAATATCAGTAAGTTGATGATTGACATGAGGTGGCACATTGGAATTTCGGATTCTCACATTTGGATTGAGGAAGTAGTCGTGATTTGTGGACTTCACAGGGAGTCATTATCTCTGGTTACTCGCATACTGTAGGCCATTAAGGTTTTGTATGTCTTTGTATGCTGACATCCTGAAATCCTTAATCAGTTTAGTGCTCCAGAGTTCACATCAATTCAGTTTAGATGTTCATTTCAGCATACACTCCATTTCTTTCTGGCTTACTCGCAGGGGCGGATCCAAGATTTTAAAATGGGGGTAGCCTAGGCTGAGGGTAGCCTATATTTTATACCATTTTCTTACCCCCCCCCCCTACCTTTTTCTACTCTTTTCTACCATTTTTCTACTTTTTTCCAAGCAAATTTTATAAATTTGAGGGTAGCGAAAGGCTACCCCATGCTACTCTTAGGATCCACTCCTAGTTACTTGTACTCTCCTACCTTTATTGCAGATTAGTTGGTGCTTAATTTGCACGATTGTGATTGGTTGTAATTCTTGCATTGTTTTGATATGGGAAGAGTGACTAGCTTTTAATCAGGGTTTTGTCATATTAGATTTGTTTATGTCCTCTTTATTCTCTGCTGCTCTTTAATTGTTTACTTATCAGACATATGTCTTAAGGAGCTATTAGTCTCAACTCCTTATGATAGAATGCGCACATCTAGACCTCCCTGTTTCTTATCGTTCGGGTCAGTGTGATTGTTGTTCTATTATTAGCAATAACGAGTAGTTCTTATGTATATACAAATTTGAAAACTCAGACATAGTTGGGAATAAAAGTTCAAATCTGGGTGACACCGACAGTTCCAATGGTGTTTTATGATTGTAATGGTAATTTGCTTTCAACTGAAATACGTGAGTCTATAATTGCCATTACCTGTCACATTGGAATGATTGCAGAATATTTCCCTTGAATCAATTATCCTTGGAGTAGCTGTCATTTTTTGTCGCTGCCATGTGTTAACTGTCTTTAATAAGCGGAACTCAGTTAGCCAAAGGCACTTCAGTTGTAGTATGTCTTTTCACAACTAAATTCAGGATGCTTCAGTGGCAACTATAAGATTAGCTATTCTGCCGTTTCTTCAAGCATATGCTCTATCTTTTTCTGCCTTTGTCCTCTCCTTGATTGTTTTCGGATGACAAACTGTATCCTCCAGCTTCTCGTTTAAAAATTATGCTGTTGAAAAATTAAGAAAAATTACAACAAATAAATTAGTGAAGGGTGCATAATTCTGAGTTTCTGAATGTCACCTTTACAGTTGACAAACGTGTATAGCTACTCATTGTATCCAGCTCTTTTACTTGTCCTAAAATTTCCCCTAAGAGATAAATGATTGTTGTTAAAGTATTCATTAATGTTTTATGGTTTTTCTACATTCTCTATGCTCTCTTCTTGACTTTGAGAGGGTGTACTGATGCATTTTGTACTGGTGCAATGCATCAGCTGAAGTGAGGTGACCGGCATTTCCTACCTGGCAGACTGAACTGTCATGATATTGTAGTCATTGTAAGAAGAATAGGAGAAAGGTGTGCATTAGGAATCGCTTGTTAAGTCCTTAAATGTGAGAGCTTTTCATGTAGATAGCAGCTAAACCTTTGTTCCTTTTTTTGTGTGTGTGGCTGTGTTGAACGTAATTTTTAGAATCAGGATGGGGAGAAATATCCTAGGTCTAAAACAGAATTCTTAGATCGTTGCATAGCGCACAGATAAATTCTTTCTCTTACACAGGGTGTATCCTACTTCACTCTTTTGTCCATGTCCATGTTGCTCTATAACATGGCACAGGGTGTAGCTAATCTTTGATAAATGCATGGAATTATTGGATTTCTTTTTTCTGATATTGTTCTCCTTCTTTTGTAAGTGACATGGAACTATTGGGTTTGTGTCTACTGATATTGTTTCTCGTGTCCTGCTTAAGAACTCCATCTAGCTCTATATCATAGACTTTGACCTTTTATTTTCTCGAACTTGTTTCTTTATATGTGGATATTCATATTTTAATCTAGTTAAAATTGAACGTATGTACTGGTCTACTTTTGACAACCAAGGGAGAGAAAGGTGGGTGGGGGGGGGGGGGGTTGTTGTTTTATTCCTGTGCTTGTCCTCTTTTCTTTTTCTGTTATAGTCTGACATGTCACCTTGGAGGTTGACAACATGTAGAGCTAATAGTTTGGAAATTTCTTTTTTCTTCTCCAGCATTTTTCCCAAGAGATCGTTGATTGTTAACTAGTTTCTTTGTCTGTTGTGGCCTTTCTACTTTTTCTGTGCTGTATTTCTTGAGAAATCAAGTGCATACTGATCTTGTTTGTTCTGTTCCAATGTCCTGAAGTGAAGTGAGGTCACTAAGGAGTGGGGTGTTGGGATAGTCATGAGTCCTATGTTACTGCAGAGAAAGTAAAGTATTAGGTAATTTGAATTTTTATGAAAACTGTTTTGATTGTCAGAGTACTTGAAAGGTATGCAATTGGACTTGTTGCATGTATTTGAGAGCCATTGTTGTTAGCAGCAAAAGCATGCTCCTTTTTAATCTCTTGGCTGTGTAATAGCTATCTGAATAAAAGTCCACGGAATTGTGTAGCACACGGCTAAATTTCTGCTCTTAAATAGGAGGCATCATACTTTACTCTTTCATATGTGCCCATCTTTCTCTGTAACATGGCATAGTCTCCTGCTATTTTCTGATTATTGACATGGAACTATGCAGCGTGTGGCTTCTGATATTGTTTACCTGTCCTGCTGAGGAAGTCCATTACACTCTATAGTGTATACTGTGAGCTTTTGTTTATCTCATTTTTTTTAAAAGTGGATAATGTTACCTGGTCTAGGTAAAGCTGAACTTACACTTTAGTCTGTCTTTGATAAATAGTTCCTCGTTAGTAAACAAATGGACAACGAAGGTAGAGGGAAGAGAGAGGGGTAAGCTTACATAAAGGGAAAGATCGACTATGAGCTCTCGAACTTGAACATAGGCTAGTTGCCTTGATCTCTGGTATGTAATGGTTTCAGAAGTAGGATACCGTCAAGTTCTGCCTTCTTGTTCTGCGCCCTAATGAGAAGTGGTATGTCTCTCGTTGAAATGTTGGGAGCAGCAATAGCTCGAGATTTTGTATTTTCTTTGTCATACTAATGATTCTGTGCTATCTGAACATTGTGTGCAAAAACCGTTTTTGACAGTAGTTCGCTGGGTTCCTTCAGAGGTACGGAGTATCTAGAAAGAGTGTTTTTTGTGTTTGCTTTTTGTAGCAGCATAGGAACTGGTGTGAACAAGGCTGACACATATACTCATTAGTCATTAGTGAATTGTTGCAGTAGGTGCCTTTTTTTGGTAGAAAAGTACAGTTTGTTCTGCACTGTGGCACTCTGAACCTTATTTCTAATTGTTTTTTGTGATAAAATTTTCCTCAATTGCATCTTGTGCCTCAAAGTCGGAAGATGTGAATGATCAATGTCCAATGCTATGTCCTTTCGGGTCTCTATCGAATGAACCAATTGCATATACTTGTGTTTTCCCTGATCAGTTGGTGTTGTTAGGTGTTTGAATTGATTTTACGACTATATCTTGCAGGTCTGCCTGTTCCTGCTGCAAAGAAAATTAGTGGAGTTCACAAACGCTGTTGGCGGTACATTCCAAACCCACTCAAATTAGAGGCACCTAAACCCGAGGCTCAGGAAGCTTAAAGAAGACTAGTTATGTCACAGAGTTGCTTGGATGGCCTTCATTTTTGGTTATTCATCTCTGAGGTGAAGTCAACGGATGTGACTTCTGTTTGTGACTGAAGATTTTTTTTGTGACCTCTCTTTGTAACATCATTTACTATTATTTTTCTTCAAATAACATCATAGACTAGTGGAAATGTAGTGGAAATTAGAGATTTTATGGAGGCGGTATTTGAATCGGCATCTCTGTTCTTTTTTCTTAATCGAAGTAGAAGATTCCTTCGATGCAGAATATACGGTTGCATTCATTTATTTTCTGCTTCTATCTCTTTGGTACTACAAGCAAACCTTGTTGTATTTGCAAAGAATCCATGAATATGGTAGTTCGTAGAGCATGCCGGAAGGAAAAGGAAGAAAATAAAAAAAAACTCGTCACTACATGATTTTCTCAGATCAATTGAAACTATTGTTATTCGTTTGAAACAAAATTTCTTGCCGAAGTCAAAAGGGGGCAAGTTTACTACTCCAAACTGGTAAAGCGTGATTCGGCCTTACAAAACCCAAAATTAAGAATTCTTGGGAAGTGTAAAACTAGTATACCTGTTTTCAACTTAAGAGAAACAACCTTTGACACTTTCCGTGAACAAGGAATTCATTAGAAACAGAAATTACTAGGTATTGCAAGTTTCTACAATGGGCACTAAGAAAAATCGATTTGATATGCTTAATTAGATGCAAACCTTATCTCATGGTTACCCCTCAAGCAAATGAGATACTGGCAACTACCTATGACACTTCACTACGTATCCCACATTTCTACGATAAACTAGCACGGCTATTACAAAACTCATGGACTATCACTCATTGTATCACTCTTGTTATTCTTGAATTTAGCAACTGCGTCATCGAAGGTCTGTCTCACATGCTCACACATATTGATCAAACTCTGGCAACCATCCTTCAAAACTTCAACAGCTGGATCACCTGACCATGGAAGTAACAATGAAAGTAAAAACTAATGCCATTGAAAGCAGTAAAGCTGCAGAAAAGAATAGAAGAAATGGTTTTCATATTACAGTTGACATGTACTAACATGTTCAATGAAAGAAAAGACTAGGTATCTTTAACTGTGTACATGAAAATCTAAAAGGGACATGGACAGAGTTACAGAACAATTGCGAGTGGGACATGACTAGTACACGGTAACGGAACCTTGTAGCAGTAGAAAGCAGACAGTCAAAATACAGCTATTATGGCAAGCAAAGAATAAAAAAGATGCAGGCCCAAGCCAATACAAGGAAAGAGATTCATCCTTCAGCAACAGTAGGTGTCTCAAGATTGGATGACCTTTACAATCTTACTATTATTTTAACAAAAGTCTGTTAGACGGAAGTTAACAAAGATAAATTCCAATTTCACACAGCTAATGTAGTACTTGCAGTTCATCAATAGCATCTTTCCCTCATATTTTCCATTAAAATAGTTTCTGAGACTGGTGAAGAAGTGACAACAGCAGAAGAATGTCCCACATGTACACAATGCATAGTAAACCTTCACTCGCTACTTAATTTACATGATTACATGCTTTTTTTCTTGGATCCTGCATCTAACTTGTCGTACCATGTCAGACACTCGTATACGAAACATGGATACTCGGATATGATCCTTGAAAATAACCTAAAATGTATGCCATATGTGTCAGATACTACTACGTGTCTGACACTTCTGAAATGTTCAAGTGACATAGAATTCAGTAAGAAATGCTAAGATATGGCATGCGTGTCGAACTAATCTGACCATGTAATTACATCAACCTGCTTGTTGACTTGTAGAGGAAAGATGAGTACATAATCTGATAAACACAATGATTTAAGTAGGCTGAGGGAAGATAACAGCTTAGTGAGCTGAGAACTACAAACATTGACCCTGAGACCCAACAGATCGGCTCACATGTCATGAGTTATTCAGTAAGCAAAAGTATCATGACATCCTGCTGGTTGACACTGAGGGAGCCATAAATTAGGATTCTGGCAAGTGCATGAAAAACTTATTTAGATGCTTTGAATAGAAGGCTTCACAAACAGGAAACCGGCTGCAGGATCTAGAGATCGTGTAATGGAGTAGTGGCCACCAGACCATATGAACCACAAGAACAGTGACTTTCACATCCCCAATTGGATCCCTATAAGGGCTGCATTATAGTCTTGGACAGGAGGCATGGGAGGTTTTCCTGATGCCCCAGACCTTAAGGAAAGGCCACCCAACTATGAGAAAACCTAAAGCAATCAACCTTAGGAATATCCCAATTTAATCCACTTGAAAATATAAATCCACTAAGGAGTCAAAATACCAAGAACCACTATAAATAACATGGTGAGCTTAATTCCTTTTATATAGTAGATGAAGTAGAATATAAAGCCATAGAATAAAAGGTCCCATATGGTTTGAACCAATAACAAGAATATTCTTGAAGTACCAGTTGTTTGCACTTGGATATTAACCCGAGCTTCAGAAGGATGAGGAATGCTATATCCACAAAATGATACCCGTGGACTGCAAGATAACAACAAACCATCATTAGCTAAGTGTACATACCTTTGCGAAGAGGCAGACTTCAAGTAGAACACAAATAATGTAGAAAATTGAATCAACTTGCTATAATAAGCTACCGCCTCTAAAACAACCTCTAGCGTGGTGTCAACAGTCAAGCGGAAGAAACATAACATCTCTAGAATTGCAAATATGAGATACTTTGTGATAACAGGATAACCGCCCCACCCCCATTCACTTTCTTTCCATTCACAATTAAGCGAATTTCATGATTAGAACTTGGCAGACCGCTGACAATGAATCTAGTGGCAAAGAGAACTTTCTTAGCCTAAAATACAACCACTCGAAGCTACAAGTATTGGATTACTAAAAGCTTTGGCTCCGAGACAAACTATGTTCAGTGACCCTAATCAGCCTAACCTAATATCCAAACTCAAATGCTGATAGCATATCGCCCCACACCCCCACCTCCTCCCTGGCACTACCCTCCACCACACTCTTTCACAATCCGAACAAGTATGATAAACTAGATAACCATCAACTCTCAAATAAGTAAGGCAGAGCAGAGACTTTTCTACCCCAAATTCAACTTCTTAAAACTACATATTCTGAATTAGTAACCGGCTTTAAGCTCCACGACAGTCGTTCTTCTCTAAGTCCCTAGTACATACATCTTGCAAAAAACATCACAGCATCCAATCAAACCTCCACAAATGGATAGTTTCAGTGTATTCACTTCCATAAACATGCTTTCTTCATTTTAAAGTAACAAAACTAGAACATATGGGGCACAAATGCACAATCACATGAGCCATAATAGAATACTAAACTATAAGTTGAACCAAATACTATGACAGCATAATAAACATTAAACAATAATTAAGCAAGTGTAGAAAAAAGGGACTAACTCTTTGTTGAGCACCAATCTGAGAGAATTAGCAAGTGTATGATCCTCCTCAGTTATTGAAAAAGATGATGCACTTGGATTGTTCAAAGACCCATGCTCCATTTTCTTAGCTATTCACCAAAAAAAATTAAAAAATTATTCAACACCAAAAAGTTTCTAAGAAAAAAAAGCAACACTTGGGTAATGTAGAAAAGTCACATATCAAACACAAGCAAGATTTAATTTTGAAGGAAACCCAGTTAATAAAAAAGACAAATAAAGGAAACTAAATGATAAAGTTTACCTCTTTACACAAAAATCAGCAGATTTTTCAGTGTTATTTTAGAGGAGACAAAGAAAGAGTAGGGTTTTTGTTTGAAGGAGAAATATAGTAGGAAAATATAGTAGGAAAATAATGTGTTATAGTAGGGGTATTTATGTAAATTGATATTTATATCAACCTTTTATTTTTTAAGATAAATGGAAAATGGGGAAAAAGTTTGGTAAAACCCTAAACCCTGAAAACAGCAGCAATTCCTTTTCTCTGTCATTTTATCTCTCTTGCTAAAATTTGAGGATAAAGTTTCAATCTTTGGGATTTTTAGGTAATGGGTTTATTTTGTTTGAGTTAATTTTAATCTTATTGATTCTAAAGATTCAATCTTTAATTTTTAATGTTGTCGTGGGAAAGTATTGGGGTTTTGTTAATATTTGATTGGTGTATATGATTCTCCTGCAATATTGATGTAGTTTATGTTTGTGTTAAAGTGTTGATCTTTTTGATTTTTACTGAAATTTTCAGGTAAAATGGCCAACAGTGGAGCACAAGCTGCTATGGAAAAAGAACAGGTGCATTCCCTATTATTGCATTTAGTATATTGTTGATTGTTCTTTAATGATTGATTGTAATTATGTTTTTATGTAATTGAATGAATGATCAGTGGATATTACTTAGTATAGGATCAAACGAGCTAAAAGATTGGATCAAAAGGGCATTGACTATGGTGAATGAGAAAGAAACTAAGCATTGTGTTTAGATGCTACACGTATTACATTTTCAGCAAAGAGTAGAAGTTTTCGCGGTTAGAGGAAGTTAAGCCTGTGGCAGATTAAGGGCCTAATGTTGGGGATATATGACAAGCTTTATTCATGTGGAGTGAGAGTTTGATTTCCATAAGTGTGATTTGTTAGTTGATCTCCTTAGTTCCTCTTCTGTAGAGTTGTTTGTTGAAGAGCATTGACTATGATGGAAAAAATGTAGCTAAACATTGTGCTTAGATGCTGTAAGTATTTAAATTTTCGGTAAAGAATAGAAGTTCTTTTGCGTTGCCAGATTTATGGACCCAATGTTGGGAGTAAGCATTTTGACCGTTTAAGTGTGTTCAATTAGGTAGTTCGCCTTCCTATTTAGTTTTTAAAAATATAAGATTGGTTGGTGACACAATTGAGAAAACAAGGCAGTAGACCCTTTTTGATGCTCGTTAGCTACATAGAAAACACTTTATGGATGGTATCTCAGCTCCTCCTCCGCGCCATCCGAACATCATATGAGAATTTGATCTGCATAGCAAGGTTGCCTTGGGGAATCAACCTGAACTTCTGTTCTTTATTAGGGAAGATCAGAAGAATGGTGTATTCTTGTATATGGTCATAGGATATTAAACTCCTATACCTTAGTTTCCTGCTTGTCTTCTTTTCGGCCAACTAGTTCCAAGAGTGTTGTTGGTGCAGTTCTTATGAGGAAAGTTGGTCCTAACTATTTTTTCTTTTATTAAATTTGTGCAGATGATGTTTATGGCTGAGAAAGAGATGGAATACAGAGTTGAATTATTTAACAAGTTGGTAATTTTGATTTTGTATTTTGATCATGCCCCCCCCCCCCCTCTCTTCCACCCTCACCCTCCTAGAGTCCTAGTCTTGCATCATGTTCTAGACAATATATGGACGGTGTTGATTCTAGAATACTTGCGCACATATGCTATCATACCTTTGTTTGCCACACTTCTTAAACTCTTCAATCTTTGATGCAGGCTTACTCAGACATGCTTCCGCAAATGCGTTGAGAAAAGGTAAGGATGTGACCCTAATTTTTTTTCAAAAAAAAAAAAAAAAGAAATTCATCAATTGTCTGGACAGTGCTTGTATGTGACTGCCATTATTTTTTTTTTCCCCTCTTCTTTCAGCTACAAGGATGCTGAGCTAAATATGGCTGAAAATAGCTGCATTGATCGCTGTGTTTCGAAGTATTGGCAGGTAACCCTTCAGGACATTGAGCAACTTCTTTCTCCACATGTGACCCTTTTCTGTTGTTCATTAAAAGTGTTCTTGAATTTCATATTGATCTTATAAGTCAATATCATATTTGCTTATATTTTATATATTCTCCGGGTCATGCAATTCAAAGGCTGAAGAGTACTGAAACATTTACTTTGAGTAGAGGGAGGATAAACACTTTTTCAGTTCCTTTTGGAGTTGAGCTAAATATGGACTCTTTCGTTTGTTCTATTTGCTCTGGAACTTGATTTTCCAATCCAGTAAACGAGGTTGCTTTAGTTGGCCGATAGCCCAGCATACAATTTGTTGGAGCTTCCATATCGTATAGTTGTAATTCCGTCCCACTATTATAGTTCACAAATATAGACACCATTTTGAGAAAAAAGTAGAATATAAAATTGATGATATTAGAAATTTCACTTAATCCTCATGTGAGAGGATTTAATTATTGCTCTCACATGGAAGAGGTTAGTAGGAGTGTAAAAATAACTTATTGGAGTGTCAATAAAATTTCCCCATACTGGCATACGTAGTACAGAGCATTTGTTATGGAAATCTAGAATTTTTTGATGTGTTTGGCTGAGCTGGTGTTGTTGAAGTGCTTCATCAAACATTATGATGTCTAATTAAAAGCCTTCTACATTTTCAGGTGACTAATCTAGTGGGCCAGATGCTCGGAACTAACCAGACTCGGTGAATGTGGTGATCTGTAGCCTTTACAGAGCAATTCCTATCTATATTCGGAGGAAGTTGTAGAACAAAACGACTCAATGGCCAATGCACCGGATTTTTTTGCTGCTTAGGAACTGAAATATATCTATGTTTATGTACCAAGTGATGGTATTACTTTTATCAAAGTGACTCGATGGCCAATACGCCATATTTTTTTGCTTCCTAGGAACTGAAATATATCTATGTTTATGTACCAAGTGATGGTATTACTTTTATCAAATGATTTCAGTGACTAATTCTTTGGTTGAAAGTCAAATGTTGCTCTGATGCCTTTATTTATAGCTCTAAGCCTTATCCTTGGTCATCACTCATAGTCATCAGGCATTTGGAGGATTTATATAATCTATGTTAGTAAATTTATCAACCAATGAACCATTATCAGCAAGGCAGCATGGCAGCGCTTACTATGAGAATTCACTAAATCCAAAATATCACGTAGTACTGTGTATGATATCTAATCAATGAAATTTTGATACACTGGGTGCTAGTTAGAGCTATAGGGGAATTATTATGGTATAGACCTATCCCAAGTATGTTTTTCAATACAACACCATACATCAACTGATTTCTCCAGGAGATGCGAATATGCAATCCTCGAAAATGGTTTTAAAAGCAACGCATCAGTTGTATAAACTCTCCCCACTGCCATAGAATACTCAGGCCTACTCAATGTCTTGCAATTTTTTTTATTTTTTTTTTTGGTAACAGTCTTGCGTGCTTTTTTTTTCTTCTCTTTTTCATAGATACAGTCAACAGCTTAAGCTAAGTTTCCGAAAAGCTTAAGTTTGTTGCTATGAAAAATTCCATTTCATATAGGATTTATTATCATAAAAATAATAACTGGGCCAAGATGGTTAAAATGCATCAGCAACACACCTGAATTCTTTTGCTTTAGGATTGACATTGAATTGGAAATGGCAGCCATACAACCTTGGTATGAATATGATTCTATTTGCCATAAAACTCACCACTCAGGATAAATGTTTCAATAGATACAATAAATATGGAGCTTTAAAAACAGAAAAATATAAATGTCTATACAATTCACTGTTTCTTCCATTTGGCCTCCAAGGACGTTCCATCTTTAAGGGTCTCTTGGGCATCATTGTCCATCCCCAGACTGAAGAGGGCTGCTGCTTGGAGGTAAAATGCAGTTGGCCACTCAGGAGACACAACTTGAGCTTGCATAGCATCCGCTAATGCTTCTTGTAGCATATTACTCATTAAGTACGACAAGCATCGTCGAGCAAATACTGTTGGTGATACCATTGTCCCATCTTCGATGAACTGAAAAAACAGAATATAGAATGAATGAAAGACTTTTCATGTGGAGCCTGAAACAATGCAAAGCACAATGTCTTTTCTTTCTTTAGCTGTATTTGGGAAGGGAGGAGGGTATTCAATGTGGAGGAAAAGCTTTTTTCAAGGCACTGTGGTAATAGCACTTGATACTGTACAAGGCGGGGAGCTTTCAGCAGAAATTTAAGCCTGGACAATGTTGCTCCTCAGCAAAGGTCTAAATCCCAAGGCAGAGGAAGGTGGAAATTTTGAACTGACTATAATAAAGTTGTTTGGGAGAAAAATGTTTGAGCGAATGAATAATACTCTAACACGTAAATATCCCAAAGCACTTTGAAAGAAGCTCTGGCGAGAAGTTGAGTTCTCAGAAATAATACCTGTGTGTAACACTTGATTGCTGTAGCAAAATCTTTAGCTTTAAAGGCAGTGTCTCCACGTTTCTTGCAGTTAAGCGTTTCTTGAATTTGACTAGTCCAAACTTGAAAAGATAGCTGAAATAATGTTTAAAATTATGAGATGAAGATTCAGCTAAGAATTCATCTTTAAAAAAATGCACTCTCTTGAATTGTGTAAAGATCATTTATGTACGGTTTCGCTGTTAAATATATATGGACGGCATGAAACTATGATATAACTAGCTAAGATGCCTTTAGCCAGGCATTCAAACATTCAGTCGTCATTGAATCTTCATAAAATAAATAGGTATGATAGTAACAGAGGCATATTGTTCATGTAAGACCAGGCATTCTAACATAAAATATCAATCTCAACATGAGAAAAGACTTTGGAATATAATGTTGTAAAAAGAAAAGTTCTCTAGTTCATCGATATTCAAGAACTATCATAAACTTGTTTTCCGCAAACATGAGATATTAGCTTCTAAAGTTGGTGACCTCCTTAATGTTAAGTTCAGGTTTTAAATGTGGATACCAAGCTTCAATTGGCCAAGTTATCTAAGTGCTTGAGATTTTGAGAACCTATCTAACTGTAGTAACTAGTAAGATCGGTTGATTGGTGTTGTTGCATGTATCGAGCTCTCTTCTAGGACACCTATCGGAACAACAGAAGAAAATTTACGCACAAGGGAATTACCTCATTTGCAATACCCTCATCATCCTTGTATCCGACATCTTCTAGGATTTCATGTATGGCTGTAAGATCCAGTTTTGAGCAAGCTTCACCAAGTGGAGTTAATGACAGTGTATCCTTTGGTGATGCTGTTCCTTGTGAAATACCCATCAGAACATGTGAAGGGACCTACATGGTACCACAGAAAGATATTTTACATTAGAGAGTATTGATATTTCCGCAAGATAAACTTATACTGTGCTACAATTTCCTGCCAAAGTACATTTATTTAGACAACAGAAAAACTAACACGTACTATAAGGAGTAGGCAGATAAAAATAACATAGTTTCATGGGAGGAATATAATGAAGCCAACCTCAGTTTCTTTCTGAAGTGGAGCAAGTGCAGACACAAGAGACCTAGCATTTGGCCTTTCGCGAGGTTCATACTGCAAGCAACGTGACGCTAATCGTACTAGTTCAGTTCCATCATCATTTGAGAAATGGCCCTCCAGATTAGAGTCTATCAACATTTGAAAGTTTTTGCCTCGTATCAGATCAAGTGCCTGGAAAAAGGAAGAGAATCACTACTTTTACTCCATATCCAAAGATACAAGACAAACTAATAATATGCTGAGCTAGAAGCTCAATCTGGTGATAGATATTCTGATAACTACAGTGTGTTTTACTTGGACTTGTGACAAACTATTTTAGTCTTGACAGACCAAATGGTAGTGAAACATAACTACTTAAGGCATGCAAGTTGATAAAGTAGAAAAGGTTAGCTGTGCCTAGCTACCGATATTATTGACAGGATCAAACTATTGCAGTGTCCCTGTAAGTCTTTGACAAAATTAAGAATGCAGGCTCAGTACAATTCCACAATGTGTTTTTACATCTGTAATGAAAGCTCAGGGACACATGATTATAAACAGTATTAGTTATCCTAAAGAAACAATGCATAGAAAATATTTCTGTACATGAAACACGAGAAAGGCTCCATGGTGTACATGAAAATTTGAACCAAAAAGATTTTTATCAAGGCAAAGAAGATTACATGGCTTGGTGGTATATGTTTTCCACTAAGCAGATCGAGCAGTAAGGTTCCAAAACTGTAAACCACACTCTCAGGGGAAATTCTACCTGCCAATAAGAAGAACTGTATCAGCTTCTAAAAACAAAGCATAATACGAAAAGCGCCAATGAACTATGTATTAGCAGATCAGTAGTTTTAGAGCAAGTTAAACGCAAGAGCTTTTGAAATGCACATAATAGGAGCATATCTACTATTTACTAACACCGTCAGCAACAAGGTGAGCAGAACTGGACGAAATTTTAAGTAAAGTACTGAGAAAGGCTCATATGATGATACCTGTCCTCATGTACTCAGGTGGAGTGAATGCTAAGTTTGTGCTGTAGCTTTTGCCATCTCGGCTGTTTTTCATGAGGCCAAAGCAAGAGAGCCTAGGGTTACCATCCTGTCGAAAGCTGAGTCACAACATAGAGTGCAAAAAAAAAAAAAAAAGAGAGAGAAGAAGAAAAGGGGGACAAAGAGGGTACTACAGAAACCTCAAAAAGGTAGGACAAATTGTACCTGGTCAAAAAGAATTCTGTAAGCATTAAGATCATGATACAATGATCTCCCTTTAGTGCTACAATATTCCAACGCCTGTGCTAGATATAATGCGACTCTGAGCCTCATCGCCCATTTTAGAGGCTGACTTTCCCCTGCAGCAAGTAACGAATATAAATTCACACAAAATATGGTGCAGGCATCCAAATAATATGTTTTCCACAAAACTTAGCTCGAGGTCAGACTAACGCTTATGCACCAAGCAACACATGATCTTTTAATAAACTAACTTCATAAATCCTGACCATGCAATACATTGATTGTTGATTACTTAGAGAATCGTACCCTAGACAGACCTTCCACTTTCCAATTCGTAATATTCTCAAGTCTCAACACTCACCAACATGTAAAAGCTCACGTATTTCAAGCACAACAATTATCCAGCATGTATCCTGCCAATGGCAGAGCTAGTCTAAACCACAAGTGGCATCACTAATAAGGTCACGAGCACCCTCCCTCGGCCCCATTGGTCTGTGTAATAGGTGGGGGAGGGGGGGGGTTGAGAGAAGTAGAGAACAGGGGTGGGGTGGGTTTAGTGTTTTTCTTGTACCTTCTTTTCTAGGCAAAGTAAAAAACGTTCCGCTCAGCCAAAGGGTACCATAGGCCAAGGCTAGACGTGTCCACATGCCCCATACATACTCCTAAGGTAACTAGGGTCATGTTTGATCACTTTCGGAAAATTTTCCGGAAAATCAAAAATCGACCCTAAAAGCCGGTTTTTGTGGACTATAACCCATGCAAAAACCTCGTTTCGGGCCCCAAAATGAAAAAGGACGAAAATTGACAAGAGGCATCCTACACAGATATAATGGTGAATGAAACAAGAATATTGGCAAAAAGTAGTCTTGACAAAGCCCAAACCATCGGTTTTGTCCATTATGCACATGCTCGATTTGAGCGATAAACACACAGTAAAAGTTTCAAGACGAAGGAATGTCATTGTCATATGCTACAATTATACTCCAATCTACCCTATGAGCAGGCTTGGTCACTTTCGGAACATTTTCCGGAAAATCAAAAATCGACCATAAAATTCGGTTTTTGTGGATTATAACCCATGCAAAAACCTCGTTCCGGGCCCCGAAATAGAATTGAACGAAAATTGGCAGGACGGATACTAGACACATATAATGGTGAATGGAACAAGAAAATTGGCAAAAAGTAGCCTAGACAAAGCCCAAACCATCGGTTTTGTCCATTATGCACATGCTCAATTTATGCGATAAACACACCGTAAAAGTATCAAGACGAAGGAATGACATTGCCATATGCTACAATTATATTCCGGTATACCCTAGGAGCATGCTTGGCCACTTTCGGATTTTTTTTCAAAAAATCAAAAATCGACAAAAAAAACCGGTTTTTGT
>CAAKMY010019102.1:0-21578 GCA_901111285.1 Corrigiola litoralis | reverse complement strand
CCCCCCCCCCCCCCCCCCCGAAATGTATAGGAGGTTTTCTCCTTCCACAATAAGATATAACTTATAAATGCCTCACACAGCTATAGAAATTCAAAGACAATGCTTAGTTGAGCACCAAAAATACAAACCCACACCACAGAAACTTTCAGCAGTCACAACACAAGGAAACAGTCAACAGTAGAGTCATGATGTAAGATACTCAGCTACTCAGTGTAACAGATCAAAATGAGCATTTCACCAATGCCATTTCTCAAAATCGAAACATTATCAACACTCGAAAACATGTATATGGCTCTCACAATTCAAGTGTTAATCAAGCACAAGAACTACAATCACCAAGTATGTATCCTGTCTATGGCAGAGTTCGAAGAGACTCGTCTCCAACTAGTCTAAACCGCTTGTAAGACTGTTTCAGAAAGAGTCACTTTCACGCTAGGTATAGCATCATCAGTAACGCAACTCATATAGTGAGTGTTTCAAAAAGACCTACTTCCAAGCTAGGATATACCATCACAAATCCACTCATAGCTTATGAAGTCCAAACTCTAACGCAATTATTGCATGAGCACGAAAATACAAAACCCATTTGAAATATACCAGTAGCACTACAATCAAGTTCATCATATGAAAAAAAAAAATCAACAACAATGCTATGACATAGGACACTCACAGTGAAACAAATGCTTAGACAAAGTTTCATTAGGCATGAACTCCGCCACTAGCAATCTTTCATCACCCTCACAACAACAACCAACCAAATTCGCCATCCTCTCGCTCCTCAGCTGCCCAACTGTCCTTGCCTCCTCCTACATTATTAACCATTCATTCATATCAAATGAAAAACACCCATCTAATAACTCCACACATAAAACCCATCAAAATCACAACTTAAAACATCAACCAAACAAGTAAAGCACAAAAATAAGTACCAGGAACTGCCGGGTATCTGGCCAAGCAGACCTATGGAACCGCTTGATGGCGATCCAACGGCCATCATCAAGCTTGCCACGGTACACCACATTAGGAGCTTTCTCACCATGTTCAGACACAATGTTATCTGGTGAAAATCCAGATGAAGCAGCCCTCAACTCGTCCAACTTGAACTCGATAAAACTCGGAAGCAACTCACCGTCCTCTTTCCCACCATTTTCTACCAACAAAAAAAAAAGGCAAGCTTTCTTAAACAACCATAACAAAGACTCAAACTTTACCATCATGATGAGCTTAACCAAACAAAAGAAGGAAGCTTACAAATGACATTTTCCACAAAGATTACAACTTTGGCAAATACTTCAGTAAGACCGTCTTACCCAAGTGTTACTCCTTAAACTTTACCATCATGATGACTTTAACCAAACAAAACAATCAAGCTAACAAATTTCATTTCCAAAATGCTTAAAACTTTGGCAAATACTTTCGCAATTGTTACTTCTCAAACTTTACCATCCTGATCAGCTAAAATAAACAAAACAATGAGGCTTGGAAATCTCATTCCCCAAACGATTACAACTTTGGCAAATACTTGCTACTCTTCCAACTTTACAACCATGATGAGCTTAACCCAACAAAAGAATAAAATTTTCCAACTTAATTTCAGTTCAGTTTATTTCAGTTCTATTCAGTTCAGTTCATTTCCATTCAGTTCCGATAAAGATTGAAACTTTACCATCATGACGTACTTAACCAAACAGATTTTTTTAACTTCCTTTCAGTTCAGTTTCATTCAGTTCCGAAAAAGATTGAAACTTTACCATCATGATGAGCTCAACCAAACAAAAAACAGATTTTTCTAACTTCGTTTCGGTTCGGTTCAGTTCCGTTCAGTTCCGTTCGGTTGTAGTAAAGATTGAAACTTTACCATCGTGATGAGCTCAACCAAACAAAAAACAGATTTTTCTAACTTCGTTTCGGTTCGGTTCAGTTCCGTTCAGTTCCGTTCGGTTGTAGTAAAGATTGAAACTTTACCATCATGATGAGCTCAACCAAACAAAAAACAGATTATTTAACTTCGTGTCAGTTCAGTTCCGTTCAGTTCCATTAAGGGTCGATAAAGATTAAAACTTTACTAACATAACGAGCTTAAACAAAATCAAGAAGCTAAAAAACCAAAAGTTGAGCACAAAAAATACCAAGATCGGAGGAATGTGGGACATGGAACTTGTGATGAGAGTGAGACCACCAGCACAAGGAGAGCTTAGAGCAACGAACTCCCATTGTTCTAGAGAGATAAAGCAAAGACCCAGATCAGTAAAACTAAAAGTGTGAAGTTTAAGGATTGTTGGGTCCTCAAACAACAATTTGTGGAAGTGGGGGAGTGTGATTTGGGAGCTTCAACTATTGTTTATTGAGGGAGACAATAGAGAGAGAGAGAAGTGGAGAAAGTAGTCCTAATCTACTTTCAAGTTTCAACTAGTTGTACTACTAATACTAATACTACTCTACTCCATCATTTCAGTTGTGTCTTCTCCACCAATTAAGTAATTTCATCACTAATCATACACTTTATTAATAGTTGGTGTGTGTGTATTTGTGTTTTGTTGGGTCTGAAGGGAGCGTACAATATCGTTGATAATAATCATATTCAGAGCGGTGTGATTCTTTATATAGTATGTATTTGTTTTTGCAAGTTATGCCATGTCCAATATTTGTGTTTTGTTGAGTACGAAGAGAGCGTACAATGTCGTAGATAATAATCATATTGACAATAGTATCAAATCTTAAAACATTTGATAGTATGTACTAGCTAGCTCTAATTATGAGTTATGTCATGTCCATCAATTAAGTAATTCCATGACTAATAATACACACACTTTATTAATAGTATATTTGTATTTTGTTGGGTCTAAAGGGATCGTAAATCAATTGATAGTAGTATGTCAAATCTTATTTTTTTTGTATAGTATTGTTCTCACAAATTACATATATGGAAACAACAATAAAAATCTAGAATTGTATTTTGTAGTGTCCCGATTGAGAAAGAAAGAAGATATATTAGAATCATATATAATTATATGCTTTTTGTTTTTGTAGTGTGTTTGTAAATTTTTATGGGGAGAATTAGTGCTTGATGTGCCCGATAAGTTTACTTTCAAAGTTAAGTAGACTTAATCTGACTCAATTGGACCAACAAATTGCATGTTGTTTTAGTTCGTGATCTTTTGTAATGATGGTCGAAGTTAGCTACAGACGGGAATATGTAGATGTATCAAAACAAAGTTGTTCAAAAGCTCTCACTACATATTATTATCGTGAACGTTTATTGTCAGTTTGTATACAATTGTATGAACTACGTGAAAAATCTAGCTGGACATGTTGTTAGTGTTGTATATGTTACATGTCAGTTTTAATTTATTACATTGTTTATTATTAATCGAGTTTTTTCAGGTCAAGGAAAGACATCATCTCATCATTATTAATTAAAGTATAAAGTTAAAGAAATGGAAACTCAAATATAATGTCCCATTGCTTTCATGGTAATACCATTCAATTAGTTTCACATCCTAATAATGTTTCTCTTTGTTTTTCTATCACATGAAAAGTTTAGCAAGATAACTACATGTATAAACATATAATTTAATTATAAATATATACCAGTATATTCGAATCTCAATAAGCATGTTGAGAAATTATATATTATGATATGAAATACAATTATCAATATGTATGTATTCGTTGCTTCATTTGGAGCATCATATGATATTCTATGTATGGAGCATTTATCATGTGACAAAGTTCTCAATTTACATTTTTTTTTTGAAAGAATTTACATATTTAAAAACCCTTTTAAATTCTTGATGGATCTAGTAGAGCGAATTTTCGAAACATGATGAGATGTTTTGCATTGTTATATCTAGTAAATATATAGTAGTATTTGGAAAAAAATTGTTGTATCGGCTCTAATAAATTTGGGCAAATGACCAAATGTTTCATTAGAAGCTTAAAAACTAATAAACGTACGAAACCTTCAATTTTGGCTTTAAATTTGGGAGATGCACTCATGCACTTTCAAAAAATCTAGTACTTCCGGTTTCGAGATTGCAGCACAGCTAATAAAATCGACAATGTACGTACGTAGTACACCATACTACCATAGTCCATAGAGAGCTGAGACATTTGAGCAATGATAGATTAGGAAAAAAGGACTTGAGCTTTAAAGACCTACAGAAGATGTGATTGACCAAATATGGGCAACCAGCACTATGAAGGAGTATGAAAATGAAACCAAATTTTTCATGAACAAAGGTAAGTTTATGCTTTTGGGAGCTCTATGAAGACACACAAAATATATCTTATTTGGTGAAACCCCATGTAAGGCACAATGTCACATGAAACAGTGGACCCGTTGTGTTTTCTCCACACCCCAACCCTCAACACAACTCTTGCTTTGGTTTTCTGCGTATTTGCATGATTGTATCTGGCAAGTGGAAATTTAAGCTATTTCCATCCATGAACTCAAGTCTCCACCGATATGTATGTTTTGCTGATTTGAGGGATTGAATCTAGGTCATATGTCACCAAAACGACCAAGAACGCAACAAGCTAGCTAAATGAGTTGCACTAGAGAGTACGGAGTATATACGCGCTAAAGAAGGGATTAGATTAAATTGATGCATACACCTGAAATTTTAGAATTCCTATAGAGATTTCATCTTTAAAACAACTTGACATTTTACACTAAACTACACTCACTGGTACATAGATATTTCCAAAGTATTTTATATCGTAATCCATTTGCTTGCCGCTTTCCTTGTATTCGTGTAAAAAAAAAAAAATTTTTACACATAACATAAACAGACATATACATATATGAAGTTATTGATAATATTGTCAAAACGTTATCTCAAGTAATGTGAAATGTTTATTTATGAATAGCATGAAGGAAGTAATATGTTGAAAAAATAACGGATTTGGAGATTTTTTTAAAATTAGCAAGACTTTACAACGAATTAAAAAAATCTAGTACTGTATAAGACATTAAGATCGATATCCCTCATGCAAGCGCAGAGTAGGTTGTATGGCTAAATCGATAAGAAAAAGTTAGTCGCAGGGAAGCAAGCAATGCGCCCTAAAGGAAAACATGCTTCCAATAATGGAGAAAATCTTGATGCATTAGAGGTTTTATTGTGTAGTCTTGACTCTCCATCAGAACTTTTCCAGCTCAACTTAGGTCACCATCTCATTAAACTCAACATTGATAAGGGCAAAAAGTAGAATAATAAACAAGGAATTTTAATGTAAAGCCTTTCTTCTTTTGCCATAATAATGTGATGCGGCCTGTGATTGTGAAGACTCATCATAGTCCACATATGCTCTTCTGAGCTTCCCAACATCACAGAAAAGGCAAGCAATACTTAAACAGTTAAACTACTCTATCTCCAAAGTACCACTTCGTGTGCATGTTTACTTCTCTGTCTCCTTGTATGCATAATAGCAAATCAGCTTTAGGCATCAACTTTTTAGCTGCCTTGACAGATGCTTCAGGTTAGGTGTCAAAACATTTTCATACGTTTTTCATTTCTAGTTAAAAATCTGTTAATAAAATCTATGTAAGATTCAAGTCATGTGTAATATATAGTTAAGTACTCCGTATCTTTATACTCATCAATACATAAGTTAATTCTGCATAGTAATGACTAAGAATCAATAGTGATCGAGTAACGCGTTTTGTTAATAAGGACATCGTCTTAAAATAAAGACATTTATGGAACATTATGCAACATGAGTACTGTAGTTAATAAGGCTGAATATTGCATCTAAAATAATAACGAAAATCATTGTTGAGCGTGGAATGTCCCTAACGAATCATACATGGCATCATGGTAAGTATTTGGTTTTTTGTATAATGTAGTAATTATTTCCAACAAAAACAGACATCAAACTCTGGGGAAAGGATATCAAAAGGACTATATCATCCACAAAACAATTGCATCCATGATCCATGTAATACCAAATCACAACATATTCTTGGTTTGCATGAACTCCTCACGTAGCGTTTTAGACCTGTGGTATTCTTGAAAGTCGAATTCGTAAACAATTCCAGAAAACAAAAGAAAAGAACTGATCTGCATTATTATAAACTCAAAAACTGCCAGAAAAATATTGTCTTCAAATAATGAAAAATATTAGAAAAATGGTAGGTAAAAATGAGGTCCATGATGTAGTCACGTGATATCAAGATTTGGCAGGGAACCCAACAGCTAACCGGGGACATGAAGGACCAAATTCTTCTTGTGGTGCACCTGAATTGTTTTATTTAAGTCTCAGTACAACTTCTCAGTTCTCACAGCTCAGTAGCTACACCATAATGCTACCATTGCCCATTTGCCCCAAAGTTTCATTGTTTGTACCAATAAATCCATGATGCTACCTACTGCAAAGTAATATTGCTCTATCCTGGCCCAAACTGTCCCCCTTGGGCAAAGGAATGGGTTGCAAGATGCCCATGAGACCGTGGCGCACCAGAATAAGCCATATTTATCATGACCTTGGACATGGACACATATGAAGCGTTGAAACCTTAATATATTTTTATGTTTATTTTAAGCGCTATATGTAGTAAACTACTCCGTAATCAATTATATGAAGGAATAGTGTTCTCATATGTTCCAACCATACTCCTAGAAACATTAGGATAGTTCTTTCGTGATTTTTAGCATTGTAGACTTCGGCATTGCGACATCCTTATTATTTTAGTCCTTGACTTTACTTTTTGGTAAGCTATTCCAATTTTCTGTTCTGCATCTGATCTAAAAGGTGATGTACTTGTTACATAGATTTCAAGATCGAGATTGACAAAAAGGATTTAATTATGCGTTATATATGTAGTACTTGAAATGCAAACAGCCAGGAATTCCCGGTATCCTTCGGCAGCAGAAAACAAGTAGTGAAACGCAGAAATTTTCATGTGATCATTTCAAACAAATCTAAGCGAAACAAAAAAGTTCACCAAGACAACTTAGTTATTTGGTTTCCAGTAGATATCATATCATGCCTTTCAGAATACAGACTTAGCAGTCAACATGAACGTAGTTCTCGACTTACTAGTTCTACTTCTCTGGTACAGAGCAACATTGTTCATTACTCTTTTGCAGACAATTTATTTAAGAAAAAGATAGTAATTCCAAAAGTTGTCGCCACCTTCAACCTCTACAAGAAGATCCTCTATGGTCTTTCCTTTATTGAATCCCCCAATCCCATTTTGCTCCACTATAAACCTCCATATATAGTAGAAGACGGCAACAGAACATACATGTAGATAAGCGTCCAGATTACTACAGTACTTAGCAAGGCCTTCGACACTCACACTTATAAAAAATACCATTAGGGACACACACTCCGGTGGGCCAGTTCTCTCGACTACATGCATTCGGACAACTATTACCGTCCGAGCATGGACCGTGGTAGTACATGCTTGGTTTTGCGCATGTGGCAGCATCAACCTCAACCATTATGTTCATCTCTGTCATTTAACATAAGAAGGCATGATTTGAGCTCTTACAATACATGCATTATATCAATCATGATAATAATGAGCTCTTACAATAACACTAAGTAGCACTTTGTACGTGAATTTACTTCTTCCATAAGGTAGCAAACAACATTTGCCAATAAATCACCATAGTTTGTAACCAGAAATAAATTCATAAGAAGCAGCCTTTGATTCCCTTAATCTCATACCAATCAAATGATCACTTTATATATTTATAAAAGAAGATTAAGAAAGGATGAATTTATTACCAGAAGCAAATGAGACGAAAAACAGTAACATAAGCCCAAGGAATTTCTTCTCCATGTTTCTTTGTGTTGTCTATCGGTAGTTAACACACATCTATATATACACAAAGTACAGGTCGGAGGAAATGTTTTACTAGTAAGGGCACTTTATGCCTAAGTAATTTAGTAATTATTATCATTATATCCAATATTTCATGATAAAAACTAAACCATGTAAAGGCGATTAAATGAAAGCAAAAACATGGATAGTTAGCAAAAACTCCTAGTCCTCTATATGTTGATTGTTGTTTTTGTTATTATCACATGGTGTGAATGGAGTAAGGCTGCGGGCTGCCCAAGTGATTGAAGGCTTAATATGCGTTGCAACTTTATATTTCCTATCGTACAAACAATAAATAAAAGTACTGAAAATCGGAGTAAACGAACCACCTGGTGTTGTTTGTGTTAAGTATCAATTGTGGTTCGATGGGTGTTATACGATGAATATCACTAAATGTTTGGAAATTTAAATTTGTGGCAGATTGATCAATTTGTTTTATGAGCATCTAGATAGTTAAATGTGAAGAAACTCAAGGTGTATGTCTTCATAATAGAGAAAAGAAACTCTTAAGGTGAAGTAAGAACAAGCAAAGGTGTAAGAGAGAAAATCAGAGAGGTGTTCATCAGTCTGGGACCGGATTAAATCTCAATGTTTCAACCATGAAAACTACTTTGAATTTATTACTTTTTTTGGGTACAAATCTACTTTGACAATTGACAATGTTTTAATCATGCAATCTCAAGGAGATATCTAGGACCTAGTTCAACTTTTCCAATCAAGTTGATCTTAAGCAAGTAAAGTTTGGCTCATTGATTTCAAGCCAAATAGATTTCGGTCATCGAGTTAGAGGTGGCAGGGGCCATGGGTTAATTAGATTGTCTCAACATGTCAGAAGCTAATTGCAGAGGGGGGTAAATAAGATGCGTTATGTATGTACTTGAGATGCAAACAGCCAGGAATCCTTAGTATCCTTTGGCAGCAGCAAACAAGTAAAACGCAGAAAATTTCATGTGATCATGTATTCATGACCAAAACAATCTAGACAAAACAAAAAAGTCCACGAAGACAACTAAGTCATTTGATTTTTAGTAGATACTCATTCTCTCCAGAATACACACTTTACAGTCTACATGAACGTAGTTCCAGACTTCCTAGTTCTACTCCTGTAGTACAAAGCAACACTGTTCACTACTCTTTTACAGAAAATTTATTTAAGAAAAAGATAGTAATTACAATAGTTATCGCCACCTTCAACCTCTACAAGAAGATCATGGTCTTTTCTCTTTTGATACCCCAGTTTGCTCCACTATAAACCTCCATAGTAAAAGACGGCAAACGAAAATAAATCTAGATAAATGTGGCAGCTTTAGAGTATCTGTAACGTGGTATCAGACTCTCCCGACGGGGGAATGTGGGGGATATGAGACATATCTCCCAGGAGCCTCAAATTGATTCGACATCTTTGATCGAAGAGGAACCTCAAAAACACCAACCTCATTGTTGACTTTCTCAACTATATTGTTAAATTCTGAGAGCTCTGGAGGTCTTCTACAGTCAATACAGGACACGCTAATAGCAAAAGCTTGCAGGAATGAGAGCGACGAATTGAATTCCACTGAGTGTATCCTTTCCTTGAATGGCGCCAAACTCAAGACCGGCTGATTATCTTGACCTACCTGTAAAACGTGTCAATAATGCTCAGTATAGTGTAAGATAAGCAATAAAGATCCCGCAGCTAGCAGGACCTCAAAGGCCATGATTATGCGACCTTACACTTATAAAATGCAAAGATCCTAATCGTATAAAGCCCTCGGGAAAACATTTAGGAGTAATGAATGCTTGTTCAGTAACAAGATAAATTGGTTCAATGATTCAATGAGCATAATAAACAATGATCATGTCTTTTGTGGCACAGAGAGAGAAAGCAGGAGAGAAAAAGGCAGGAAGGTGATTACCTGTGAGAAAAGTTGAAACTTGTCCCCACTCAGGCAAATACCAGAAGAGCCCTTGTTGCTTTCTTTTTTATTAGTATAAATTCTCAACTGACAACCCAAATCCCATCCACCACAATCACATGATCCACCAGACCTCCATCTCTGGGCCAATGTTGATATTTCTCCTTTACTAGGTACTGTATGAATACCGCCTGGAAGTATGACTGTCGGGCTTAGGTTCAGACTCACAAGAGAATGGTGATGCAGCAAACTGTCAGCAGAGCCAACATAGGCTCTCATCACCTGCACATCCTCGTTCAAAGATGCCTGTGATGAATCCAACCAGTTAAAGCTAGACTGATCATCTTTATGATCTCCAGTGGTAAATCTCGGAAGCTTGACAACAATGGCTGCCAACTCATTAGTTGGATGAAAGTCAGTTGCATATTGATCTCCGTGCCCTACGTCGACTGCAAACAGGTCAAATTCTCTTGTAATATGACCATCCTCATTCGGATGCTTCGTAAAGGAGGAACTGCAGGAATCAGACACCTTCATTTGAGCCACAACATTCGGAACATACCCATGACCATCACCTTTCCCTCCATGATTTGACCAGATTCCACTCTTTCTCTTTACTTCACGGATGGTGAAGAAAGTATATGTCCAGCTATAATAACCTTTTCCAGGAACACTTGACTTCCTTACAGTAGCTGCTAAAATGTTGCTCTCGTCGTCAGTGGCAAAAGTAAACAAAGGAAGTCCATTCTTGAAGGATAACTGGAGAAGAGCTTGATGTGATGATGGTCCACTATTAGAACTGAATTCACTATTACTAACAACTGCACTACAAGTGGCAGATCTAAGATGTGATTCGACAGAATGTCCACAACGGAAATCTAATGGCTCATTGCATGATTTAAGGGTACCAACCACCGAAGATGATTGTTTCTTTGATGGCTCAGAGCTGTTTGACACCCTGGGCTTAAGAAGGGGATCCAGCAACCTTCTCAGAGGACTGGACCTAACTCTATTATTAGCATTAGTTGACAACTTATCGCTGCAAGGATTATCAATGGGCACAGAAGAACTAGCACTGTGTGCACCAGATTTGGCAAAGTCTTTGGAACTTGGCCTACGAAGAGGTGAACTATCTCTGGACCCAGCATTCTTTATTATTTTGCCCATTGCAAAACTTAACCTACGAATTGGTGATGGGTTTCTTGCCTTTGAAATGGGCTCTGAGCCCTTTCCAATATCCAACTCTTCAGGAGACATAGTGGCTGTTACACTGCTAACCCCAGCAACTGGCTTCTCCTCTGTGTTTCTGTTTCTAGATGGACTGCTAAGCATCCTAGCAGGAAATGATAACATATGGGATGCTGGGGAGGTACCTTTTACATCTTGTTGGCTCATCCTGGATTGACTGTGACGTACCTTTGTAGAGCGAAGTGATAAATGTGATGCTTGAGATGAATTTTTGACACCATCATGCTGGGAACAAGATCCAGAAGGCTCCAAGTGCTTGCAGCTATCATCTTTAGAAGGAAGTGGGTGCTCAATATTGTTTCTTGATAAAATGGACTTCTCACAAGGCTCTACAGACAACCGACTATTCACCGTAAAACTGGACGAGCCAACTATACCAGAGCAACGATGTTCTGATGGATCTCTAGGCATGATCACAACCCCTGATTTCTCTCTTCCAGAACACCCTTGACCAGCTGCAATCAACTTTGTTTCTTGAAACCCTCTTGTTTCTTTGGTGGATTCTGTACTCTGAGTCTTTGGTTTACCTTTCCAAGGTGCTGCTACCTCATACTTATCAGAGGTTGGCCGTTTTCCCATTTCTGCGACAGATTTTAAACTAATATCTTTCCTTTCACATGGTTGTACTGCACCAAAAATCTTCTGTTGTCTGCTTGAATTAGTTGAGTCTTGGAATTTTTGGGTATTACTTCCAAAAACCTCAATGTCCTGGGGCCTTCCTCCCCCTGAATATACCTTTTGGGGATGAGATGGAAGCAAAGAGGGATGCACTCTTTGACGCGCTGGAGAGCAGCTATGACCTCTACCAGAAGAAGATTTAGCATCTTGAACGTTGCCATCCTTTGGGGATGCTTGCAGTGGAGATTGCAGAGGGAGGCGCTGTAATCTTTGACGAGCAGGAGAGCAGCTCTGGCCTCTGCTAGAATGGGTTGACGACCCATCTGTTGAGAAGACAGAAGTGTTGCTACTGGATGGAGAATACCCACTATACTTATGAGGCATCTGTTTCTGAGTATACCGCCACTTTTCTAGGCGCCTCCAATCCAGAACACCAACATTCAGTGCTTTATCTGGCACATTCTTTCCATTCTCCAAATAACTTGGTAAATTCGACATGTACCTGACCAGCTCGTCCTCTTTAGGGGTCCTTCTATCTAACACCTGACTTTGCTGACTACCTACATGTTTAGGTAAGGTATCAGGATTTCGTGTAATCTCATGATGGAAATCAGCATATGACATTTTGGGTTTATCTGACATCAATATATCTCGCAACTTTGTACCATGACGAGTACGAGGAGCATAAGTGGTATCTGCAGCATTTACATACTTTTTTTCAGTTGAGATATTCCTAGAATCATTGAGAGGCTCCATAGATCATAGACGTCTCTCCAACTCCCTATGCATCCAAGATGAAGATTAGATCATTTATACATGTTCAGTGACCAATCAGTCCTCAATGTTCAGGCGTATGCTCTGTGCTCCAGACTGCCCACAGCAACAGCCAAATCAATCAACATACACACAGACATAATCCACAAGCTTTAAGAAAAAAAGTAACTACCTACAACGACTGAATTCGGTGACAAGAAAAGTAAAAAGTTCTTGAAGTCAATACAAGGAAAATTAAATACTCCTATTTCACAAGGGAATTAATGACTGAATCTTATGAGTGTGGAAATATACAAATGAAGCTTCTTCCAGGTGTCACTATGCAGAGCAGCATGCTAGACCGCAACAATCGATAAGGTCACTTAACAAAACAGAAGATTTCCTAATTTTCCAGCATTTCACATCAAAACGTACAGGCTAACTTCAAAATTCTGAGGATTCTACTTCTCTTGGTTTCCTAAACCGCCTCTCTTAAACCAAGAGAGGAAATTCATAATTCTTAACCTTAATCAACTGAACAGATTAACAAATAAGATCCTTCAATTTTGAATCACACTAACTTCATTTGTGGTGTTATCTTCATTACTCTCACCATGTAAATGCCCATAAGATTCCCCTCAACCTACTCTGCCACAATCATTAAGTCAAATATTTTGACCAGGTCATCATCATAGCGGTAACAGGTATAGATTGCCACAGTATTTTGTGATTTGGTATATCAAAAAGCAGACGAATTTCCACCAATACAAAGACAAGGACAAATATCAAATGGACCTAAAGAAAAGGAGTGGTCCATGCTTAAGTCATGGTGATAACAAGAAAGCAACCTTCTTTGCTAAAGTAGAGAACTATCCTTGTTGATTACAACTAGCTAGCACATAATGACAAAGATTTCCTACACCCTGCCTAGTCTAATCCAAAACCCACATTCGAATTTTAAATACCAAGAAATTCTATAGAGCACAAATTACACACAGTTGTAAAGATTATAATTTAGGACTGGAACCTACCACCATCCTACTTCATATGATCTATTATACCATTATCATATAGACACTAGCCAAAGATACTTCATTTTCTCTAGATGCTTTACTTCTATTTAAAACAAGCTCGAATTTGACAAAAGAACAACCACCACAATCATAACTACTATAAGTATCTATTGATCGCGCCCTTAAATAAAACGTTTAGATGTACGCAACCTTACCTATTTTACTGAGACTAATATAGATACTCAAATAATTTATTAATTTTTTGGTCTGAAATGTGCGGACAAAGTCAACAACAACACAATATGAATCCCGCACTAGGCGAGGTCTATCGAGGTCCAAGATATACGCAATCTTACCCCTAACGCCCTAAGTAATCTGAGTAAAATACTATTTCCGGAAACCAGAAACAATCATGATGAAAAGTAAACTGAGCTCTTTAAAAGTCCCAAGCTAAGAATCTTCATGACAGTATTGCACTGAACTTGGTCTAAAGTCACATGAACTAATCTACGTATCTAGTGACAGAAAACCCGGAAAATAAAGTAAGCGGCTAAAAGAAGTAATAAAGACCAAAAAGTACCCTAAAAGAATTAACCAACCAGCACATTTCCTGCCCTTTTTCAAGGAAACTACCATAACACCCCACATTTTCCAGATTTTCTCTATTTCACATAATACACTCCACACAAATGATTAAAAAAAACTCATTAAAAATTTAGTTAAAGTGGTCACTTCTTATCAAGACGGTAAAAAAAGAATGATTATTTAAAGCCGAAAAGCGGCAACTTTAACGGTCTCGTACAAGACTTTTGATACCATCAATCCACCAATCTTTAAACTCCAAATGGTGAGCTTTACACCCCCAAAAAAAAAAAAAATCTAATGTGAGCTAAAAATTTACACACTACCCACAAGAAAATACCATCTCAAGAACCAAAAACAAAAATGCACTCATTCTACTTTAAAAAAAATGCAAGAAAAGCAAAAAAAAAGAACCAATCTTTACAATATTTAACACATCAAATAACATACCAGAGTTTGACCAAGAAAACGTTGAAGAAAATGGTGTCGGTGCAGTTGGTAAAAAAGCTCAAAATGCAGCAAAATATAATGTGTTATATAGTGGGTTTATGTAATAATGGTGGGAAATATAATGCAAGTGTATATAATGTGATCCAAATATAATGTGAAGAAAAAGCAAAAGAGAGAGGAGAGAGAAATGAGGAGAGTGAGAAGATCAGTTTATATTGAGGAGGAACTGAACAGTTTATTCAACTCTTCAAGACTTCAACTGTTGTTGTGTTCTGTGGTTTGGTTACAGTGAGTGAGTAAGTCAGTAGTAGTAGTGTACTGCTGTGCTGACTGTATATGTGACGGAAGAGAGAGGTTGATTATTGTGATCCGACGAAGGAGAGGGGTTGGTTAGTGTGATCCGACGGTGGAGATGGGACGTGTTGATGTGGGGAGAGGTAGTATCTAGGAAGCCGCGGGGTTTGCGTTGTGGGTCCGGATGTTTGTTACGATTCCCTCGAAAAATATATTATTTTCCTCACCTGAGTTTTTACGTTGGAAAATAATAAGGGATTCCCTCGAAAAAATATATTTCCGTCACCTGAATTTCATAGAAATAAAGAAATGTAAATTTAATAGGGGTTTGTTTGGAGTGAAACTTGTTGAACGGAGTTGTAAAAGGGGGGGGGGGGCTTTTGAAAAGAAATGAAAAAGCATGATTGAGCGTTAAACACACCGTAAAAATATTAAGGAGGAGGAATGACATTGTCACATGTTTGAACATGTTTGGTAAATTTCGGGACTTTTTTTGGATAGTCAAAAATCTATCAAAAAAACCGATTTTTGTGAACTGTAAGCCACGAAAAAACCTCGTCTCGGCCTCAAAAGGCCGAAAATTGGCAGAAAGCATCATACATACATATAATGAAGAATGGAATAAGAAAATTGCCAAAAGGTAACTTTGGCGTAGCCCAAACCATCAATTTTGTTCATTATGCACATGCTGGAATCGAACACTAAACACTCTGTAAAACTGTCAAAAAGGAGGAATGACATTGCCACATGATTCAATTATGCTCTAGTACACCGTATGAACATGACAAGTAAATTTCGGGATTTTTACCAGAAAATAAAAAATCGACCCAAAATGCCGATTTTTTTGGACTATAATCCACGAAAAAACCTCGTATCGGCTCCCAAAAAGAATCGGACGATAATTTGCAGGATGCATCATGGACACATTTACTGAAGAATGAAATAAGAAAATTGCCAAAAAGTAGTTTTGGCGTAGCCCAAACTATTTGGTTTTGTCCATTATGCACATACTCAAATCGAGCACTAAACCCACCGTAAAACTATCAAGGAGGAATGACATTGCCACATGCTTCAATTATGCTCCAATACACCCTATGAACATGCTTGATAAATTTTATAACTTTTTACCGGAAAATCAAAAATCAACCCAAAAAGTCGGTTTTTATGGACTATAACCTACGAAAAAACCTCGTCTCGACCCTGAAATAAAATCGCACGAAAATTGGCAGGAGGCATCCTAGACACATATAATGAAGAGAGGAACGAGAAATTGCAAAAAATAGTTTTGCGTAGCCCAAACCATCGGGTTTGACCATTGTGCACATGCTCGAATCGAGCGCTAAACACACCGTAAAAATATCAAAAAGGAGGAATGACATAGCCGCATGCTTCAATTATGCTCCAATACACCCAATGAACATGCTTGGTAAATTTCGGGACTTTTTTCGGGGAAATCAAAAATCGACCAAAAAAACCGATTTTTGTGGACTATAACCCACGAAAAACCTCGTCTCGGCCTTAAAATAGAATCGCACAAAAATTGGCAGGAGGCATCCTGCACATATATAATGAAGAATTGAACAAGAAAATTGCAAAAAAAACAACTTTGGCGTAGCCCAAACCATCGGTTTTGTCCATTATGCACATGCTCAAATCGAGCGTTAGACACACCGTAAAACTATAAAGAAAGAGGAATGACATTACCACATGCTTCAATTATGCTCCAATACAACTAATGAACATGCTTGGTAAATTTCTATACTTTTTTCGAAAAGTCAAAAATCAACCCTAAAAAGCTGGTTTTTGTGAACTACCACGAAAAACCTCGTCTTGGCCTCGAAATATCAAACAAAAATGGGCATGAGACATAGTAGACACATATAATAAATAATGGAACAAGAAAATTGCAAAAAAATTAGCTTTAGCTTAGCCCAAACCATCGGTTTTTCAATTATACAAATGCTCGAACCGAGCGCTAAACTAATCGTAAAACTATCAAGATGGAGGATTGACATCGTCATATGCTTCAACTATGCTCCAATACAGCCTATAAACACGCTTGGTAAATTTCGGGACGTTTTCTGGAAAATCAAATTTCGACCTAAAAAGCCGGTTTTGTGGACTATAACCCACGAAAAAACCTCGTTTCGGCCCCGAAATAGAATCGCACGAAAATTGGCAGGAGGCATCCTAAACACATATAATGAAGAATGGAACAAGAAAATTGCCAAAAAGTAGCTTTGGCGTAGCCCAAACCATCAGTTTTGTCCCTTATGCACATGTTCGGATCGAGCGTTAAACACACCGTAAAACTATCAAAAAGGAGGAATGACATAGCCACATGCTTCAGTTATGCTCAAATACACCCTATGAACATGCTTGGTAAATTTCGGGACTTTTTCCAGAAAAATCAAAAATCGACCCAAAAAACCGATTTTTGTGGACTATAAGCCACGAAAAAACCTCGTCTCGGTCCTAAAATAGAAACGCACGGAAATTGGCAAGAGGCATCCTAGACACATATAATGAAGAATTTAACAAGAAATTTGCCAAAAAATAGCTTTGGCATAGCCTAAACCATCGGTTTTGTCCATTATGCACATGCTCGAATCCAGTACTAAACACACCATAAAACTATCAAAAACGAGGAATGACATTGCCACTTGCATCAGTAATGCTCAAATACACCCTATGAACATGCTTGGTTAATTTCAGGACTACTTTCGGAAACCAAAAATCGACCCTAAAAAGTCGGGTTTTGTGGACTATAACCCACAAAAAAACCTCGTCTCGGCTCTGAAATAGAATCGCACGAAAAATGTCAAGAGGCATCCTAGACACCTATAATGAAGAATGGAACAATAAAATTGTCAAAAAGTAGCTTTATCGTAGCCCAAACCATCGATTTTGTCCATTATGCACATGCTCGAATCGAACACTAAACACTATGTAAAACTGTCAAGAAGGAGGAATGACATTGCCACATGCATCAGTTATGCTCAAGTACACCTTATGAACATGCTTGGTAAATTTCAAGACTTTTTTCGGAAACCAAAAATCGACCCTAAAAAGCCGGGTTTTGTGGACTATAACCCACGAAAAAGCTTCGTATCGACTCCCAAATAGAATCAGACGATAATTTGCAGGTTGCATCCTTGGACACATTTAATGAATAATGGAATAAGAAAATTGCCAAAAAGTAGTTTTAGCGTAGCCCAAACTATTTGTTTTGTCCATTATGCACAAACTCAAATCGAGCGCTAAACACACCGTAAAACTATCAAGAAGGAGGAATGGCATTGCCACATGCTTCAATTATGCTTCAATTATGCTCCAATACACCCTATGAACATGCTTGGTACATTTTGGTACTTTTACCGGAAAATCAAAAATCAACACAAAAAGCCGGTTTTTGTGGACTATAACCCACGAAAAAACCTCGTCTCGGCTCTCGAAATACAATCGGACGAACATTGACATGAGTCATTCAAGACACATATAATGAAGAATGGAACAAGAAAATTGTCAAAAATTAGCTTTGGCGTAGCCCAAACCATCGGTTTTGTCTATTATACACATGTTGGAATTGAGCATTAAACACATTGTATAACTGTCAACAAGGAGGAATGACATCGCCACATGCTTTAATTATGATCCAATACACTCTATGAACATGTTTGGTAAATTTCGGGACTTTTACGGAAAATCAAAATTCGACCTAAAAAGCCGGTTTTTGTGGACTCCACTAAAAAACTTGTCTCCGCACCGAAATACAATCGAATGAATACAGGCATGAGGCATCCTAGACACATATAATGAAGAATAGGATAAGAAAATTGTCAAAAAATAGCTTTCGCGTAGCCTAAACCATCGGTTTTGTCCATTATGCACATGCTCAAATCGAGCGCTAAACACACCGTAAAACTATCAAGAAGGAGGAATGACATTGTCATATGTTTCAATTATGCTCCAATACACTTTATAAACATGCTTGTTAAATTTCGGGAATTTCATGCTTTTTTACTTCACCACTAGACATTGTATCACAAAAAAATTGCCACTAGACCAAATCTTACTTGGAGTATTAGCTATACCTATATACATGATGTGAGAACTCCTCACTTAAAAAGTAAGAACCATGTAGCTCAAATGTCAGCAACCCAAATCAAGTGGTGCGACTGCTCTTTAATGTAGTGCCTGATGGTGGGAACTGGGAACGCATGTGAGTATGTGACGACTCCACACTTAACTCTCCATTTCATTGGACAATGTGATATGTGTGTTACTCCAGTGGGGAAGTTTGATTATCAGAGAGTCTGTGCTTGTCTTTTCTTTCGTCGATCATTTTCCTACTTTCTCCCTGCTCTTGTTATTTGTTTCGTCGCTTCATACTTAACATTTGGTGTGCTTATTATACGGAGTAGTATCATAGATCATGACAATCAAGTCAGGTCAAAAAACCTTTGCTCAAATTAGATGTTTAAGGAGTATTTCTTGACTTTCCATAGTAATGGGCGATATTCCAAGTAATTGATAGTCTGGTCTTTCACCGCGGGTACTCCAACATTTCTACTCATGTAACCAACTAGATGTGATGTAGTGGCTCCTTAACTACGCGGTAAGACGTTTGATACTTATTTTAAAAGAGCACCCGCGACGAAAGGATTAATCACTTTCGGTGATTAAATAAATAAGAAAACAGAAAGCCATACTCCCGTTCTATTCACATTGTCATACGTAACACACTAATCCACATAATCTATGATACCTTAGCTCATAAAAATCATCTGAGAATTTAGTCGTTAGAGTGACACATCATCTATGATAACTTATCAGTTGGCCAACCTTACTTCGGAATAATCGATCATTATCATGGATTCAACTTTTCAGTGGCCTTACGATTTACCACTATATATCCGGTAATGTAATATTTATCACTATACCAATATCTTATTAAGAATAACTTAACAAAGTGTTACTTTAACAAATATTAGATTTATCTTTCCAATCGAAATATAATTATATTACCATGTAACATAAATAAAATGAATTAATCCTACTTTGAAAAACACACCAATACATGTGCTCAAAAGAAAAATTGGTAAATTCTGATAATGCTATTTTTTGTTAGATATTTACAAGTTACCGTCAAATGTGGAATTCATTCATATGTGATATACTCACACATATATTTACAAATGTCATTGTTAAAACTTAATTTAGCCGATTAATCATATAATGTGATCAAAATGGTCATATACGTGAAACTTTGTTAGATCTATTTCTATACAATAATACAAGTTACATGACATATGTGTGTGAGTGACATTGGAGTTATGTAGATTGTGAATGTGCATTTTTTTTACAAAGGGTCCGCTTTTTCAGATGATAATAGTAATGCATCTCAAAGTATAAATTCTTATCAATCAAGATTTCTCACTAATTACAAAGAAGAGAGGATATCCGAAACTCTCCCCTACATTCACATTCATTGCAATATTTATAATTAGGTCAGAAATTTGTGGATAATTAGCATAATAAGTTAACTAAGGATGACACTTAGACATGGTTTACTTCAAATATAAGTAGGCCGGTGGACATTTTTTTTGGCATAAGGTCAAATATAATTATTCAAATGAATGTTATCCGTAGCTACAAACTTATCAATCTCACGTGGACCTTCTTCAAACCATAGTTTATCATCTATAGTAATAAGTCGTAACTTGGTAAGGTTATGAGCCACTTAATTAGCTATTGACACTTTCGAGCTCAAAGCCTTTTTTTCACTAATAGTGCATCGCTTTTGTATCACGATATGCCCTGCATAACCATTATCAAGAATCACCTCCACGCCAAAGAGTATGGCTCTCACTTTTGCTAACAAAAGTCCGCTACTCCGCTTCGTTGTAAGAGGATCCCATAAGGCAGTAACATGTACCGTTATGAAAATTCATATGCTTTTTGCATGAATGAAAGCAAAAGATAAAGATTTACACTTTGACCTTTTCAAAAGCTGGATTATTGGATCCCATTAAACTTAAAGAGAAACCGTAAAGCAATATTTTCAAGATGGGAATGAATCCAGGAAGTAAAGTGCAAAAGGTAGAAACTTGACTCCGCCTTTTAGCCCTGCATTTGGATGTATATACTCGAACAAATGACAGATATTCACCAATGTTTTAGAAGATCAATTCTCCGACCCACGTGTTTTGCATAATTAGGGACCGCAACCATCGTAACATCATGTCATATTAACATTATTATATATGATCCATGAATTAGGACCAAAAGAATATTTGATCCATGATTCAATAGAAAACTAGAAATTGAATCATAATAAAATTATTGGAGAACAGAATTGGTTTAATAATTGAGACTTTATGGAATGGTCACGGATCGAAGTTTTATAACTCTTTCCCGGAATATCAAATAAGTCTCGAAACAAAGTGTATTCCACTAAGACTAAACAAAGTGTAAATGAACAATTTAATTTAGTCCATAGTATTCTAACATAAAAAAATCTCTCTTATGTAATTTGACATTGGTAAAGTTATTCTCGTATAAGAAGTGCCAAAAGTTTTCAAAAGAAATTATTAAACCGTGGCCATTACGAAAAAGTGCCAAAATTTATGGAATTTTACAGAACTTTTGAGAATTTTAAAAAATTCATTCGTATGTTGCTTAGAAGTTTATTAAGACTTTTGAGAACTTTTGAGAACTAAAATGATTTTTTGAAAACTTTCAAAAAGTTCCCACATATTACAAAATCTTATATATATATATAAAGGTGGGTTAAGATCTTTAGTTCGACACGTGGCATGCCACGTGGGATGTATACACCCTATGGTTGAATGCCACGTGTCATATCCCATTTAATAAGTCACCTATTAA
>CAAKMY010019091.1:0-31032 GCA_901111285.1 Corrigiola litoralis | reverse complement strand
ACTTGCAAGCTCAGTTGGTTAGAGGGAAACTGAATTCCTCTTTGTAGCACACGACCTGGGTTCGATCCTCGTCAGTCGTCACTTACAATTCCTTTTTAATTATATTATTTCTTTTTCTATGTTGGAAAACGATTTCTTTTTCAGTCATTCTGTATTTTTTTTCCACAGTTCATTTGTATTTTTTTTTTTTCAAATAAAGTTCATTTGTATTTATAATTTATCATCATTGTTTTGTATTATTGACCCAACCACTTTTGCAGTTCATATCAATAAATTTTTTATTCAATTCTTAATTATTATTATTATTAATTTTTATAATCCATAACATCCAGAAAAAATATACTAATATACATTAAAAAATATAATTAATATACATCAAAAATATAATCAATATACATCAATAATGAGACCAATATACATCAAAAATATAATAAATATACATAAAAAATGTGACCAATATACATCAAAAATTAAATTTAATATACATCATAAAATTCAATTTTAAGATTCACAATAATTGAACCTAGTAACCCAACCCTAATCACCTACCCAAAAAGAAACCCTAACCCTTACAAACCCTATAAACCCTAACCCTAACAAACCTTACCCTAACTCCCGTCGCCGCCGCCGCGCACCATTAACACCGCCCAGAAACACGCATCGCCGCCACCAAATCGCACGCGTCGCCCACGAATAACTAAACAAATTACCCCCATAAAATCACGTCGTCGTTCCCACTCTCTATCAGCCATCAATACAAGCGAAAAACAACAAAAAGATAACAAAAAGCTCGAATGTACTCATATCTAAAAAAAAAACAAAAAAAAAAAAGATAGAAATGGTGAGAATGGAGATGAACAAGTGATGAACATGAAGGAAATGCGACCATGGGGAGAAAAAGGATGGAAATAGCAGAGGAGGAGAAAAGTGAAAGGAAGAAGAAGAGGGATGTGAAGGAAATGGAGGAGGAGGAGAGAGGGAGGCGGTTTGTGAGAGAGGGTGAGGTGAGAGAAAGGAGGCAACTGAAAAAAAAGAACTGTAGGTTTTTTTCTTTATATTAAAACGAGCGAAATGACAAAATTGTCCCTGGGACTACCTAAAGGTAGGTAGTCCCGGGACTACCTTATAATTTACCGCAGAAAACTTATATTGATTTAGCTTCTAGGGTGTGCTTGTATAACAAGGGATGATCTTTTATTAGAATTTGTGCTAGGATAAAATGCTCAATAATATGCTTCCTAAAACATAGTGATGCCTTTTCTTCAATGCAAAAATCAGGAAGAGAAGATATTTATGACTTGTGAGAGGGGTGTGTGCAAGTGTGACTCCTACGGTACGGGGGGGCTATCTAATGTTCCCTATCTTGTCTTGATATTGCGACTTGTGAGAGGGGTAAGGAGGGGTGTTTCGGATAATATTATACTAACCAGATGATATAATCCATTTTATTTGGTAAGATTAGGAACTAAAGCAGCAGTCTATCTTGACGAGACACCTACAAGTTAGCAAATGGTAGAAATCCTCGCGGATTGAAAGACCAACCGTTAGTAGTAACTGATAAGCTTTTAGTCCTATATATCGCAAAACAAGGCCAAACCAAACACATGTGAGCATAGCAACCAGAGAGGAAAAAGTCAGGAGAAGAAAACAAATGGAAGAAATAATGAGAGCAATGGCAAGTGTGAAACAAGAAGATATACTCCATGACTACCGTCCCTTCTTAGTCATATACAAAGATGGTAGCATCCACAGATTCCTCGGCACTGTCAGCGTACCGCCATCTGTCGACGCTGCCACGGGCGTGGAGTCTAAGGATGTCGTGATCTCGCCCGAAACTGGTTGTTATGTGAGGCTTTACAAGCCACCACAAGTCCAAGAAAATGCGAAGGTGCCACTTTTAGTGTACTTCCATGGGGGTGGCTTCTGCGTGGAATCAGCATCATCACCTGTGTATCACAACTATCTGAATGCCTTGTGTGCTAAGGCTAATGTGGTTGTTGTGTCTGTGGACTACAGGCTGGCGCCTGAGCACCCTCTTCCTATCGCCTACGACGACTCGTGGGCTGCTCTCGAGTGGGTAGGGAAGGCTGCAGCTAGTGATGAGCCGTGGCTGAGGGACTATGCTGATATGTCTAAAGTGTTCTTCGCAGGTGACAGCGCGGGGGCAAACATAGCTCACCGCATGGCAAAGCGACTTGGGAAGAATCCAGTTGACAGCTTTGCGCTGAAGGGAATTGTGTTGGTTCATCCTTACTTCTGGGGCAAGGACCGTATTGGGTCCGAGCTTCAGAAGATGAATGTGACTGGTGGCCCTCCTGGAGCGTTGGCAGAGATGCTGTGGAACCTTGTTTGCGCTGGAGCAAATAGAATAGATGATCCGATGATCAACCCGGGGATGGACACGGAATTGGCGGAATTGGGCGCGCAGAGGGTGATGGTGTGTGTGGCTGAAGAGGATGCACTGAGGGACAGGGGCTGCTACTACAAGGAGGTCTTGCTGAAGAGTGGCTGGAAGGGAAATGCACATTTTGTAGAGACCACGGGTGAGAACCATGTCTTTCACTTAATTAATCCGGCGTCCTCCAAAGCGGCTGACCTGATGGACGAGATAATTGCCTTCTTCAACTCCACTTAATGGAGTAGTTGGAGTAGGTGTGCTGCTAGTCAGTAGTGTGACTCATTAGTTTGTTGATGTTTTACTTTCATGCGTATGCAACTATGCAAGTTAATGAGTGAGACTATTATCCTTTCCATTTTCAGATATTTTTATTTCGAAAGATTTACGGGTTTTATAGATGAGAAAGTATCTTACGAGATCGTCTTTTTAGTTAAAATTAGGCTATTATAAGTGGTCTTTTATTGTGCTAAATGTGGTCATTAATTAACAATGCTCATAAAAGGGATT
Organism: Corrigiola litoralis; assembly: GCA_901111285.1. NCBI lineage: Eukaryota > Viridiplantae > Streptophyta > Magnoliopsida > Caryophyllales > Caryophyllaceae > Corrigiola > Corrigiola litoralis. The sequence continues at coordinate 28,127 of CAAKMY010019091.1, read as the reverse complement.
ACTTTAACTTAATTGAGTACAAGTTGAAAGTAGATAGCTGTCTTTAGATAATTTTTGTTTATCATAGGAAAATATGAGAAATCGTCCCTCAGGCATATATATGGGATGGAATTATGGGAAAGACCCTAAGCAGTATAAGCAGTAAAAACAGGAATGAAAAGCAATAATAAAGGAGGGAGTAGGAAGGACATAAGCTTTAGTTGAGTGGTTGATACATTAGTTCTACTTGTCCTGTTTTCTCTTTTCAGCTAGTCTATTGTTTCTCTTGTTTGTTACTCTTGATTGGGGTTGCTGTTTGCTTCCCCTCTTAGGCATTGCCTGATAATTCCTACATTCCATCCAAAAAAAAAAAAAGCAACACCAAATACGCGTTTCTGGCTCCCCTTTAGGAGTCCTGTATGCTGACAATATGAGACACTAATGGCTGGCCTTTTAGCACGGGCACACAAATTTTGTTTTCTACTTAATCAATCCAAACTACTCGTAGTATTGTGAGTGCTAGCAACAGGCCAAAAGTGGCAATATTTGCTTTGTGATGATTTGTCAAGAATCAAGATGGTACTTGGGTACAGCAGGTAATGTATGCTAATGAAGTGGTTGTGATTCGTGAAAGCGGTAGAGGGTTGATGGTTAATGGTGACAGTTTGGGTGCTCTATTAGTTAAGATGCAATAGAGATGAGGAAACAAGTTTAAGTTCCAACTTCCAAGTACTAGCTTAGTACTTGAAAATGCAGATAAGAAAAGTAAAGGCTGTAGCAAGTTATAAAAAATTAGTTGTATTAGTTTGATGTATTTCTTGTTCATTAATAAGATCATCCAATGCCTCCACTTTCTGTTTAGCCAGAAAAACCAGGAATGAGTGGGTTGGATATTGTTGTATCTATGCAGAATGAGCAAAAGAGCTTTCTGAGCAGATGTTATGCTTACTCAACTAATGTGATATACCATGTTGCAACACAAACTAAGGGCTCTTCTAAGTTGCTGGTTTCTCTGTAGCTCTTTTTTCTATTGCTTCCCCTGGGATCTTTCAGAAACCTCTGCAATGCCTAATTTGTTGATGGAAGTGTGGGCCGAAACTTTGAAGTTGAAACGCATTGGCTAAACATTGTCGCTCAGACGCTCATTGTTCTGCATCTTCAATGGTGTTGTATTGTCTATCTATAATAGTGTTGATGGAACTTGACTAATTGTCAAGTTAAGTTTTGTCACCGCTTCGCTTTTTTTTTTTTTTGGGATATTTTTTGTGATTTTATTTTGTACTAAAAAAAAAAAAAAATCTAACCAACATCATGTAAAATCTCCGGCTACTTCTGGAGATTTGAGAATTATCGATTATTATCTACCAGATACAGTACACGAATTTACATGATAGACTATTACTATAAGGACTTTACCTTTGAGGTTCATTGGAACAAGTTGAAGATAATTGCTTTTGTAACATGTTTTTTACCAATTTCAAAGAAGAGAAGTGCATGGCATTGCGGATGAACTGGCAAAAATGGGAACGTTGAATGTTGGGATTTTGATTGAATGGTTTGTTGTCGACCTTTCTTCTTTTTCTGTTTGTAGTTGTTTTGTATCTTTACTTGACTAGCTTGCTTGCATTTCCCGTGACTTTTGTCTGTTTTATGTATATCGAGTTAAGCATCAAATAGGGTATGATGTTTAACTAAGTTAAGAATAAGGTATTGGGGTTATTTTTTCTGTAAAATGTAACTGGAACACTGTTTGAAGAGTTTTCCCCACACCCTCTCTTCCCCTCCCATCCATTCACCAGTCACCACCAGTCCACCATTGCACCATTTTTTCCAAACATGTCAAACTAGTTTGCACTTCATATTTTCAATAGTGAAAAGGTCCAAAAATTCGATCAGTTATGTTCCTGAAATTTCTAACTTAAAACTATAAATGACCTAATATGCATGTCCCCTTCCCACCATTTAGGGCCTCTCTCTCTTCTCCAGTCCCATCTATGCTCAATGAGGAAAATACTTACAGTAAGTTTATTTTGCGTAAAACAAATTGAAAGAATTGTGGACAACCAATGAATCAATGATAGCCATAATTCGCCTCTCTCTCTCTCCGTTTCTCCTCACCACAGTCAAACTAATATCTTACGCCTGTTCGGCACTGATGTTAGTTCCTTGTTTTTAGTTTTATTCTGGAAAAACGAAAACGAAACTTGTCCGGAAGTTTTGTTTTAAAAATCAATTTTGTCCAATTTTTTGCAAACTAACAGCAGAAATATTGAAATGACTTTTTATTGTTTTGGGAATGAAGTTTCGTTTCAATTCTTCAAAGAGCTATGTCATCTCCCACTTCGCTCATATTACAGGCCAAAGATCAGCACCACCTCCACCGCACCCACCCACCACCACAACCACCACGCCCCACAACCACATCACCACGACTAACCCTAACTCGCCAACCCACAACCTGACACCATCACCACCCACAAAACAACTTACTCAACATAACAACCATAGATTGAGCCTTACCTTCGCTTGAACCCAACATAGATTATGGTTTGCAGAAGTTTGGAATCCTGATGCCTTGGATTTTTGGGTTCTTTATCCCTTTAACAAGTGGAAACTCCCCTAAATTTAGTTGGGAAGCCATGAAACTCTAGATAATCGCCATATGCTAAAAACAGTAGGTAGGGTGGCTTTGTTGTATTTTTAAGGATGGTTTTGAATAAGTTGTGCTACTAATGAGAAACACTTGGAGAGGAATTAATGGAAATAAGCAGAAAGAGATAGAGATAACTAAAGTTCTTTATAGTTTCTGTGGCTTAGCACTTATGTTGTGTTTTACAGGAGGGAGTTAGAGGTTGGGAAACCATGGAGATAGAAGAGGGAGCGGAGAGAGGCAATAAACTCAGTAGGATAGAGGGATCAGACGTGAGGAAAGGAAGAGAAAGGTGAGGAGGGATCATTTTTTTATAAGAAAAAAGTCAAGGTTGGATGGAAAACGTAACCCAATTACCCAAATACCTTAAGGTGTTCAAAAATTACTTGAATACCTTAACATGAACAACAATAAAAATTCAATACCCAATTTGATGCTAAGTCCTCAAATTATATAGTCCAATACTCCAATGTGATATCCATTTAGTAGGAAGCTAAACATATAGCCGTGAAGAAGGGAATAGACCCAAAAATGGAAGAAGGAATAATAAGAGGCGAAGAGCAACGAGAAGTGTAAAGGAATATGTACTCCGTGACTACCCACCCTTCCTCGTCATCATATACAGAAATGGAACACAAACACGATACTGGCTGGTATTCATGAGGTAGTGATCTATCTACCCTGTAACTGGCATCCATGAGCAACTATTCAAGCCTTGACAAGTACATGAAAAGGCAAGGTAGCTTTTGCGTGGAATCAAAGGCTCAGCGCTATCACCTCCTAACCAAAACTACCTGAATGGCCTATCTTCCAAGGCTCCTAAGCACCCACTTCCTACAGCCATTCAACACCGGGCTACTGTTGAGTGTTTCCAGGAAGCAGCAACAGGTGATGAGATTGGCTGAGTACGCTACAAGTCTAAGCTGTTCCAGGCAGATGAAATGTGGGAGCTGACATAGCTCACCATATCGTCAAGTGACTTATAAAAAGTCCAGTCCATAACTACTCCTCGCTGAAAGGAGTACTTGGTTCACCCCTTCTTCTGGGGTAAGGACCATAATGGGTCCGAGCTTCAAAGAATGTATGTGAATGCTAGTGGTCACTATGATTCCTGACCGCGAGGGTGTAGGCACTTGCATATCCTGGAATAAGCGGGCTAAATTCCTATCATGAAACCCGGGGATGGACCCATGGTTAGGGAGTTTAGTTGGACTTGGGGAGAAAATGATAGTATTTTGTGGCTGTGCGGATGCAGATAGGGACATGGGTTTCTACTACAAGGAGGTCTACCCCAGGAGCGGTGGAAGGGAACTATACAAGTTGTGGAAACCCAAGGAGAGAACCATATCTTTTACTTGACTACAATGGCATTTCCAAAAGCTGCCAAGTAGATGGCATAGATCATTGCCTTCCGCAACTCCTCCAAATGGACAAGTTGAAGTTAACCTGCTAGTTAGTAGTTAACTAGTTACGGTGGTTTCGTTGATGTTTCATTTTCATTCTTGTGATAATCCAAGACAGACCCTCAACCTCTAGCTATAGTGGTTGTCTGCACTACCTCCACGAGATCTAACGGAGCAGATAGAAAGGTTCTGGAGGAAAGAAATGGGGATTCTATAGGCCATTTATACGTATTGATGTGCTTGAACGCATATGATGGTCAGTGGCTTAACAACAGCAGTATACAAGTTCTAGAATAGTATTCTCAATCATTCTGAGACATATTGTTTGGGAGGTGATGGGGGTGGAGGCAGGGCGGTCAGAAAAAGCAATAATACTTGCAACCAGATGAAACATACTTTGAATAGGCACTAAACGGCTCAAGCATTCAGGTAGAAATGACCAGATTGCTGAAATCAACAGGGTGCAATTGAACAAGTAAATAAACAGAATACAAATGTGCAGGATAGTATATAGAATGTAACCTGCTATCAACTATTTTAGGGGTGTCTTCAGAAAGGGAACCCGCTGGTATATGTACTTTTCTTCGAGAACTCTGCCAATCGCTTGATATCTTTGAGAGATTTATAATATCGCAATAACTCATTACTGACATCCTTCTCATGACACGTAACAAAAGCCTCCAAGAACCTCTTCTCTGGCATCCTCAATGCCGTTAATAACACAGGACCTTTTATTTGGGGTTCCAAACCCATATCTTTTATCTTTCCACCCATGAGCACACGAGGCCTTAACGTTGATTCCAAATTATTAAACAGCAAAAATGGATAATCAAAGACTGTGGCTGCAGGAAGCTTCATTGTACCCACCACAAATGTCATATTCCTTTGAACTTTATCCACAGAAAGAGTCATCAACAGTGGAGAGCGACCAAAAAGCTTCAATACCTGATCCTCTGAAAAACCAAACTTCTCCAGATTTGCAACCTTTTCACGGATTGTCTCAAACCTCGAGACACCAATTATGGTGACCACATATTTATACATTTTTGATTCCTGTTTGGCACCAGTCCTGCGTATGTACTCTAACTTGTCTTCATCAAAATTGGTTCGTGGAATTAATGTTGGCCGATGCATAAGCATGGATATCAGATCGTCTCTACTGATACCCATTTTCTCATACAATTGAACGATGGGTTTAACTGTCTGATGGAACTCATAGATGAGAAGCGAAGGATTTCTAACAATAGCCGTGATAAGAAGCTCCCTGGACCCAAACAAAGTTTGCAGATGATCAAGTCGCTCATTAAAGGAGTCATTTATACGACAACTCAGGAAGCGCGGTCGACGATGGATCATCTTGACAAGGTCAGAAGACGTTATACCTAGCTTACTGAGCAAATCAAGTTTAGATTCAAGATGCCTAGGAACATAATCACGTAAAGATGGATGGCGCTGGAAAATCTCATCTATATGGCTTTCATTACATCCCCATTTCCTCAAAACATCTGCAGCTTTGGGGGCCTCTGCAACCTTTTCCACAGCTCTGGGATCCTTCTCAACTAAATGCGAAAAAGATCGAGTACCACTTACAGTGGCGGTGGAATAGAACGCAGGTTTCCCATAAGGACTTGTATTATGACCATACGTACACAACCCAAAGTTGCTCTTCTGAACTGGGAGCAAAAATCTGAGAAAGTGAAGTTTGCCCTTCATAGTGCCTATACCTGTTCAATGAGTCGAGGCAGGGCGGGCCAATTTTTACAAGGGTCAAGCGGGGCGTGTCTGACGTGAAATAACTTAAGGAATCATCTGTTAGTAGCTCCACCTATAGACTGAAAACACCACGACTTCCATCAGCCTTCGCTCTCTTTACCAAGTTGTTTCGCAACTCCTTCAACACCCTCTCACACCTACAAGAGCAACTAAAGCCTAATTAATCAAGGAGGATTTCATCAATGCTAAACACTAATGTATAAGACAAAATCGTACACGGGTCTCATTCCTTTGTACAACCAAGTCAAAATAAAGTCCAGAAAAGCATTAAAAAGCATCATATGCATTTCTAATAAATTTTTTATCCACTTTGAAAAAACTAATAAAGCCTCCTTTTATACACGTAAGTTTCATAAACGTTCCCGAAAGTTCCGAAAATATTCAACAAAATTCCCAAAAGTTCATATTAAGTTCTTAACAAAAGACAAAAGAGTTCCCAAAAGTTCGCGAAAGTTCCCATGAAAATACCATGGAGAAAACAAGGCCTAAGTAAGTAAGCTCAAGAAATGCAACAAAATCGGCTGAAAATTATGTTAACATCATATATTTCATCAATTAACAATACAACAACAAAAAACAGGCAAAACCCAGGAAATGTTGTTAAAAATTTCAGTGCACCCACATACTCAAACCACTCTAACAACCACCTTCAACAGTTAGTAGGTTAAAACTAACTAAGTAAGTACTGGGTAACAAATAACAATAAACTCAGAGAAAAAGGGTACCCAGAAAGCATATATTAATGATGGAAATATTTAGTATTGAACTTAATAGAAGCATATGATTAAGCAGAAGTTAAAGCATTATATTATTTATACAACTGTACATCAGTAAAGTAGAAATGTGCAATATATGAGTGTAAATAAAGTAACAAGAGCAGTTAAAGTGAAGTAATAGTTAATAAAAATTACCGACAAAATGTGAGTTGGTTAGATAGAGTGCTTGTGGGGAACAAGACAGGAGTGAGGAAGTAGAAGAAGTGGAGGGAAATGAAGATTTTAGGGGTTTATGTTTTTCTACCTTTTTTCAACTTCTTACTTTTTTGTAACTATAAAAAAGGCAAAATACTAATTGGCCACTTAAACACCTAAATGACCGAACTACCCCTCTTAAAATTCTTATCCCTCTTTTCTCTATGATGCCGGTGGCGGCCGCCACCGTCAACCGGAGCTAACCACATTCCAATTGCGCGAGCTGGAGGGGGGAGGGGAGAGAAAACTATTAGGGATGGAGAGAGAGAAACTATTACGGAAGGGGAAGGGTTGCTGAAGACATCACAGTGGAGCAGGACGTGGGGATAGGAGGGTGGAGGTGGAAGGTTGAGAATACGGTAGATTGAGTTGTGGTTGCAATCGTTATTATGGGTTGGTACAACAATACCGTCTCGTGAGCGCTGCTCACTAACAAAATCACGTTGATGTCCTTCATGCGCACCCATCGGTAGATGGGGATTGTTTTTCCCATATATGTTTTCAGCTTATAACCTCATTATTGTGATATGTTGACTAATTAGTTAGCACAATGGTTACTATTAACATTACTGCAGTTTCCGATAATTTTGGTATGGATGAAATACGAAGGTGTATTAACTTGGTCGATTACCGTTTTTTAAAACACATTTGCAAGTTGCAACAATACAACAGTTTCATTATTGTAGCCCAATGCGCATTCACCGTGTGTTATACAATCCAAACTTAGATGTGACTTTGAAAGCAACTTCCAGTGAATTGATGATCTCAACACCTCAGAACAAGAACAGATCAGCATGTACTACGGACACAGCCGAAACTGGTTTCTTATGTGCGGAATAATGAATAAACGATGCAAAACTTGCCTCCTTGAATAAAGAAATGTCGAGATTTTCTTCTTTTGCTACCAACAGGGAATAAGTACAACCAATTTCATCCTAAGTGAATGTTACTAACAAAACTGTTGTTAAGTAAGGAAGAAACATCATCTTCTCGACTTTTTGGATTTTCTGTCATTTTTGTTGTTCAAGTACTTCTGAATCTCTTCTCCATCATCATCCATCCTTGACCTTCTCTTCTTCCCACCAGACTCCTTAATTTTCTACGGAAGCAAACAAAAAGCCATCAATTAACGAGTACTGTGAGAGGGGGCCCAGGGGTGGCACCATATACAAATTTCCTTTGTAATAAAGCCAGTAACAAACAGCATCAAGATATATGTATTAAAAGAGAAATAAAGTGGTAAGATAGTTTCTGACTGTAGAGTCTATTTGAGCAATTGAGCACCAAACAAATGCCTAAATGGCTATGTTGGTTACTTGTGAGGTCCCATAGAAAAGGCTCAAAACACCAAACCTGGTGTCCTTACTGCATTTAAATTTTTTTGCAAATTTAAGAGAATGAAACCTTCTTGATTGCATATTGTTCTGATTCTATAACATTAATTTGCACTCTCGTGACCATCATGTGATTGACCAACCACACCAACAGCAAACAATCAAGACCATAAAAATGCTATACATGTAGAAAAGTCATGCGTCGGAGTCAGTGGCGGATCTAGAAAATTATTTTACCGGTGTCCCTTTTATGTTTCCGGTGTCCCCTTCACATATGTAATAAGAAATATATTTTTTTTTAATTTTTTCAGCATAAAAATTGCATTAAAACCCAAAAAAAAAATATTTTACGGTGTCCATTCAACATACATCCGCCACTGGTCGGAGTCCAAAATGCAAACGATTATTTGCAAGTTTCTAAGACTTTACCATATGTGATATCCTTTTCGCCTCAGTAACACGTTCCAGCAGGATCAAAACATCCTGTTCCTCAGCAGGAAACTTTGGTAATTTCTTACCTGAATCCAAGAGAATAAATGAGTGTTTCAACTTTCAACCAAGAGAAATTGGTAAATAACATAGGCCTGAAAGTCTGAAACATGATGATCACCTATCAAGGTCTCGATTTGGATAAAATACTCAATCTCATACTGGTTCACTAATGAGATGGCAACCCCAGACCTTCCAGCACGAGCAGTTCTTCCCACACGATGTATGTAATCCTGAAACCCAAAATGACATCAGACACAACACATAAGACCAGTGGAGCTTGCCGACAGTTCTATCGTCAAAACACAATTGACTGATCACAAAGTAGTTAAGCAACCAAGGCTACATGCCTATTCTAGGAAAGGATGACCGCAAAATACTATTTATTGTACTTCCGCATGAACTTTTGCCAGCAATTCCATCAATAACACAAAACTTTTCTTTTTCATAAATGAGGCAGATTCTCTAAGCACGCATATGAGTATGAAATTGCCCACATAGATGGTACTCCCCTCCATTCCATATCTATGTGATATGTGACAAAAAGAAAAAGAACAAAAACTGATAGGCCATTCAATTTAAAAACTGTCCACCTTTAAAAAACGTTATTGAATTATAAGAATATATGCATTTAACTGTTAATTGGTCTTTAAAGAACTCCTAATACCCGTGCAAGGGCAAAGAAGTAAGGTTTGCCACATAATGAAATAGATGGATTAAAAGAATACATATTAACATGAAAAAAAGTTCTCTACAACCAAAAGCAGCCAACGAAAAAATTATCAAATTTCCCCTTGATGTGAACCAAATATAGAATCCTGCCGTAGTGCCGCAGCTCAAAAACATAGTGAACTCTTTTAAAAGTAAATAAACAAAAAAAAATATAGGACAATCCGACATTATAAGGTAGCACGGTCCACTTAAAAGCTCGCAGGAAAAAAAAAAAAAAACTTAAAAACTCACAGGACTGAACATTACGGTGGGACTACCCTGTACAAGTTCAATATGTAAAATGTTATTTTCCAGCGGGGACAAACCTTGGAATTAGATGGTATTTCATAATTTATGACCATATCCACAGCAGGAATATCAAGACCTCTACTGGCCACATCAGTGCAGATGAGAATATTGCATTCTCCAGCTTTGAACTTGTTTAAAGCTCCAAGTCTTTTCGGCTGCCACGTAAATGCCACAAGTGAGACAAGCAAAGAATGTTCTCTCAAAATAAGGACATTTGGAAACGGAAAATGCAATGTACAACAGTGATCTATACTAGATAAAAATGAAGACGTTAAGAAATTATTAAGAAATTAAAAACTAGGAAAAGAGAAACAAAACTAACAAACCTGGGTCATCTTGCCATTAATTGGAACAGCCCTTAAACCAAGGTTACGAAGCATCATTGCTACAAGTTGAGTCGTCTCACATGTACGAGTAAAAACCATTGAGCTTCCAGACATCTCCATCAAAATATATACAAGATAGCAATCCTGAAACGAAAAAAGGGTAATTTAATATGAGCCAAGGTAGAAGACATTAACAATTATTCAATTCCCAATGAAATATGTAGGTAACATTGCTCAAGACAAGAAAATTGTTTGAGAACAAAGAAAAAGATCACCAAAACACACAAGGGTAAGTAAGAGACTTGAGTAAAAAGCAAAACTTTATTTGGATAGCATATGGGTCGGCATGGGGGTAGGGATGGAGAAGAAATGAAGGGGAGGAAAGAGGGATATATATGGGGGAGGTGATTGGGTGGATATATTTTTCCTCCTCACCGAAAAAACCGATTCGTCCCCCAAAATTGGGAGATGTGAAAGAAAATATCTCCTTTCTCTGTCAAGTACCAACTTCATCAATTCTATGTTCACCTCCCTTCCACTCCTATCCCATGCTTATCCAAATGGCATAGGTCTCCCAATCCCCTTCTTCCTCCTCCCCTCGCTTTCCCTCGTTTATCCTTGTCCAAACAAGTACCAAGGGCACAAACTAATTCAAGGCTTATGATTAATTTTGAACACATATCACACTTTCTTAGCATGGCTTCAATAATACACATCAAGCATCACGACAACATCTCATGCATAAAGCCATCAATACCTTGAAAGACGAGATATTGCCATAGAAACTGATAGGTAAAGCAAAAGTCCAACTTTAACACAATCCGTATACTAAGAGGAACCTGGTAGGGTGACACACCTTGTACTTGGCAGGAATAAAACAAAATTGCTGTTTCAATGTATCAACAGTAGAATACTTGGAGGCGGCCTCAATCTGGAAGTAATAGATCATCTCATTAGGGAAGGGACCATAAAAATTGTTGCCGCAAATACTTTAGGCACTAATGCATAGGCATCTCACCTTCACAGGGTTCCTTAAACAAGCTCTTTGGAGCTTCTTAACCTGCAACCAGAAAAAGGTACATTAAATCACATATTCAGCTCATCCCCCATATATCACTCTTGGGATTGCTTCAAATAACCTATTTGTCCAATCAAACTTGCAAGTACGTATTTATCCACAGAAGACAGCCATTGTGATGCTGCAAATGGTACTGTACTGGTAAATTACCCCACAAATCATAATTGTATGTCAAAAGATCAAACTCAAGCTATGTCAATGGAACATAGAACAAATAGAGGGGGGGGGGGGGGGCGGGGGACTACCAGCGACCATAATGTAGCTACTAGCTATATTTCCTACCATAATTGACAAGAAAATTCCCTGCTTACTAAGACAGCTCAGAGACAGAAAATTCACAAGCTTTCATCCTAAGTTTACTGACATGCTTACCTTCTTGGTCATGGTGGCAGAAAACAAATAAGTCCTTCTTTCAAGAGGAATAACTTTTAAAATATCATCGAGAGACTTCTCAAATTCCTCATTCAATAATCTATCAGCCTCATCCAATACCTGTAAATCACAGAATAGAATCAATACACGCTTCACAGAAAAAGTAATCCAAAGAAAGGAAAGCCATATTTACATAATACACAGCTAATGAGCTAAACAACTACTGTGGCCACATCTCAGCATGGTCATCTCCAGGCACAATTTACAGGACTTTGAATTTATTAACGGAGAATTTCTTATCTTGTTCCTTTTGCTTTCCTTGTTCCAAAAATCATGATCTAATACCTACATAAAACTAGGAGGGTCCTACACACAATACAAATACTGGCAAGCATTTAGCCAACCAGAAAACTTTTTGACTGAAGTAATAATTAGATAGTGTCATAAATTTATGTCAAATGTGAGTACAATTTGCACTTGTATTGAACAAGCATTACGAATGACAAACACAGAGAAAGTACCCAAAATAGAAATACATAATGCGCTTTATGAGGAAATACCATCTTTACACCATACAAAGTACAGATAGGAGAGTGAAGAAAAGGAGTTTCTAGGGAAGCGTTACTAGGAACAAGGTAAGAAAATATAAGGACAGTACTGAGAATAAATCATGTTACTAAAGAGAAATCTGGCAACAACAAAAAAACACCTGGCAAAGCGACAGCGCAACAAAGTATAAACTTCCAGGACCTGATGCAGAATTTGGAGACCTCAAAGGGAGTCCCAATGAGTATTCTGTAGAACCTATCTGCCTATAAATTTCCTAGACTCTACCCCTCACCCCACTAGGATTTCAAGCACCTCAGATTTGGTCCCTGTTCGTGGATGTAAGGTATGGGTCTTGCCAAACGAGAAACAACTAACCAGCAACACCACAACATCATCAACAAAGTATCTATAGTCTGATAAGAGAACTGCAACTCTGCAAGTGAGACACCACAACTTCACCGCCTCTAACCTTGAGGCCCTTGCCATGACCATACTCCACATCTTAAAAAGAATCCTACTCGTAACATTAGCCAATAGCCACTAAGATAAGAATAAAGGGAATATGAAGTCACGTTGCCCTTGAATAATTTGCATCATGGGTCAAACATTGACCAAACTGAGAAGAGAACAATTACATTACAGGACATCCCAGACCCAAAATCTTCCTGAATTCAATAAATATACACTTAGGTCACTGCCTTAATCACTCTTCTGCCAGACTCTCTCAGGATCCAGCTAGCAACTTCAATAAGAAGAGCCAACACTTTTTGGATCCTTTTTGTTATGGGTCATTTCCTCATCATGATCTTTAAGCGCCCCTAGGTCCATTGGACTCCTGGTGTTCACAACAAGCTCTCTACTGACAATTGGAATACAACTCTAGGTTTTTGAAAAAAAAACAAAAAGGAACTTTCACTTTTGTCAAAAGATAACGTCAAAAAAAATTTGGACTTTCTGAAACTAAAAAGGCCATTTCCTAACAGTCTCCAAAGTCCAAACATCACTCAAGCATAACAGAATAGGAAAACCAAACATGGAACTTATTTAATCTAAAGAAGCATTTCTCATATTGCAACAAGCAAAACCTCACACAGCTTGTCCCTAACCAGTAGAGAGGCTGTGTCCTTAAAAAAGAAAAAAGAAAACAAGGACACGGCATATATGACAAAGGCAACGCGTTCAGAAAGACAGACCATTGAATGGAAGATAAAATATTAGTTTAATTCAATTTCCCAGAGCAGATTTTCATTAACACCAATCTTTCTACAAAAGAAACACAGAATAGAGCCACCAGTTTATATACTCCAAAAGCAAAATCACAACCATGTGGCAGAACATACCAGATACTTCAAGGCACGAAGTGAAAATCCCTTCGTATTAGTCAAATGATCCATAAGACGCCCAGGCGTTGCAACCTATACAGACAGATATTAGATGGTTAAGAGACACATGAGAAATGTAGCTATGTGACCCGTTTACTAAGGCAGATAAGAGAATGTACAATAAACAACGTCCAATCCAATGCCCCCTCCCACCCGCTCCCCAACAAAAAACAAAAGTGAGATGAGATTATATGAAACGGATGAACCACATCGGCACATCCTACTCAAGGCTACTAGAGAACATATGACTACAATTACTTAATGTATAGACTAAAAGTTCAGTTTCGATTAAAGAAGCAAAAGTTACGATTGCTCCTAGGTGTATAATTATTTCTCAAAGTAAAACCAATGGTTAAAGCACGTAGAACCCTAACTACGACATTAGCCTATTCCTTAAACATAATGGGATCCAAAAGAATTCAATGGTAAGATAACAACCAGGAAATAGTCCCCCGCCACACTTATTTAGCATTCTTTTGGGGAGATGGGAGAAGAATTTATAGGGCAGAACTAGACCAGGTCTGCCTGTTTGTCTCAATCAGAAAGCCTAACAGCTCATTAGTATATCAGTTTAACTGACCAGGCACAGCAAAACTACAGCAATGAAGATAGATGTTCAAATTTATTCATTAACTAAGGCATATACAGATAGTATCATAAGAGAAACAAGGTGACAAGTACAAACAAACACAATGAGTGACTGCTTACTATAATGTGTGGCCGTTTAGCGAGGGCAAGTTGCTGCTGATTCATGTCCACTCCACCAACAAGCTACAAAAAGAATAATGTTGTTAGCTTGTATGGAACCATACCGTCATGAGACTAATGTTGTCAGCTTTCATGGAACCATACAATCATGAGATTTGCTTCAAAAAAAAGTCGAACCACCCAAGTGAGCAAGATAAAAACATGTATAGTTACTCTTTAAAATAATATCAATAACTCGCAACAACACAGTTCATAAACTAGAAAGAGATGTCGTACTAAATAAGTCTTCTATACTTCCCAGGACTGCTTCCTTTCATAAAAGTCATCAAAGAGTTACTGATCAAATGGCACATGCAATATTTATGAGGACAATATTCTCCAGTATTACCATCTTCAGGCTTAATATCAAGGCAAACCAACAGAATTACATCCAAAATCTACAATACATAAATCAGTACGTAGAGCTGAAGAACATTAAGTATAGATTTTGAGTATATTGAAGAACTTACCACTGAAGTTTTTAAGCTAATAGCAGATCCTAACGCTTCAAACTGTTCAGCAATTTGAATAGCAAGCTCCCTGAATACAAACAGAAAAAAGATAAGCAGAGGCATCATAACTTTACCCATCGCATGTATGTTATTGAGAGCACAAATGAGGATTAGGTTGCCATTACTACTAGTCTACTATACTACAGATGAGGAACTTCACATTACAAACCTAATAAAGAACGTACATACAAGACACCGCAGTTCATGAATCAGCATTTTTCAGCCAAAGCAATCAGCCATTCCAATTAACAAATGCATCAACATGAAATTCCACCACACACCCACTAACCAAATCACCAAATAATATACGAAGTACCTCTCAACACAGGTTCTCATATTTCCAAAAACTCAATAAATGCCCTTCTAAGTTTCCACGGCAAGCAGTCAACCATCTATTACTAGCAACACTCGTCAAAAAGAGACTCTACAACACACCCACTAACCAAATCACCAAATTATATACCTACCAACAAAAAAGTTCTCATCTTCTCAAAATTCACACAAATGCCATTCTAAATCACTAACATGACATTAACACATTTCACAAACAACAAACCATTAAAGTGACAAAATGTACCGAGAAGGCGCAAGCACATAAGCAATACGAAATTCAACAGCACACCCACTAACCAAATCAACAAATTGTATACCTACCAGGCTACCACCATAAAAACTTCTCATCTTCTCGAAATTTAAACAAATGTCCTTCCCAATCACTAACATTACATAACCACAACCCAAACCACAAACAACAAACCATGGTAGCAACAAAATATACCGAGTAGGCGCAAGCACGCAGGCGAAAAACGGCTGAGCAGTAGGCAAATCCCACAAAGCCTGAATAATAGGCAATGCAAATGCCCCAGTCTTTCCTGACCCAGTTTGAGCCAACCCTATAATATCCTTCCCTGTAAAACAAAACCCAACATTTCAATCAACAATTCTAATCATACACCAACACCAATAAAAAAACACCAAAAAAGCATATAATCCAATTAAATTAAGGTTTATACTATATAAAATGAATTGTATTATGGAAATTATACCATCAAGTGCATGGGGAATTGCTTCAGACTGAATTTTAGTAGGGTTAGGCCAACCCAACCTCTCACAAGCTTCCAACAATGGCTCACATACTCCTAAGTCTTTGAATGATTTCATTTCTTCATGGTTTTCTTCCTCCATTTTTTTGTTCTTCAATTAATTGTTAGGGTTTATGAAATTAGTGGAAAGTTTTGCAATTTGATTAATTGGGAATTAGATTATTAATGGGTATTTTTGATTGGAGGAAATGGTTGGATTAATTGAGAGGGAAATTGTGCCGCAATTTTTTAGGGTTTAGGGTTTATGGGGATTTGGGGGTTTTGGAGAATTCAGGCTAGGGCTTTGTTTGGGGAAAATAATAGAATTAAGGGCTTCTTTGCTCTTACAAAAAAAAAAAAAAATTAAGGGCTTGTTTGGTAATTTGGTATCATGGTTTTTCTTTTCAGTTTTTGTTTTTAAGATTTTTTTTTAAATTAAGATTTTATTTTCTAAAAAAAAAAAAGGTGGATTGTAATTTTTAGTTGTTAGATTTTATTGTTGATATGTCATTTATACAAACAACTTATTAGTTAATTATTTTAAATTTGTATATATAATCATCCAAAACTAAAATCCAAAAATTATGAACGGCAGGTCGGTAGGGACACCGATCAATATTTGTTTCACTTTTGTGTTAGTGGTCTATAATTTTTCCATTAAAATTGCTATATGATTTTTTTTTTTTTTTAAAAATTTTTGCTACAAAATTGTTATAGATCTAGTATGTGTTGACAATGCTTGACATACACAATACGGATTATTAAAATAAACGGTCTAATTTTATCAATAATCATAGTGTATAAGAGATATTTGAAAATTATAAAATTATAGAACTTTCTAAGCTTGCGAAATTTGTTAATGTAGAAAATTTGAAAACCTAACAAATGAGTTTACTAAATTCTATCATTTTCATTTTTCCAATAACTTTTTGTAGAGATGCATGTTTTACTAGTTTCGAATTATTAAATAGTTTGTTGGAATTTTCGAATTTTGTTTGGATAGTTATGCCAATATCTAAATAAATTGCTCTAAAACAAACCTTGAATTAACAGAGTGACACATATCAATTCAAATGGAAAAGTAAATAAATGATGTTATTTGTTGTTCCCACTTTGATAGGTTTTGCAAATTAAAGTCATGAAATTGGAAATATACTTAAACCTCATAACACTCAATTGAAAAATTATGTATAGACAACTCTTCTTCTCTCTCCGTACTATCAAGCTAATTAGTCTAATGGCATACCCTTACAAGATGTTGTTTAGAAGGATAATATCTCCATATTAAAATTTTCATCCATTGGGATTTGATTGTTGCAAAATCCTCTGTAAAATATCAACAAGTTGTTGGGTGATTAATGCCTAAAATAGTAAAGGCAGAGCAAGGGAGTGATGTTACTCTAATTTTTGGGAGAGAAGAGTTATGCTACTAGGAAAAAACGAAGAGCAACGTCTTTTTCATAAATGATTGTATAATATGTTTGAAGTTTGAGGGTAAACTTGAACAAAAAAAAGTGGAGCATTTACTTGATATTCACGGGACGGCGTAACGCGACATCATCTAGCGTTTGCCAAAAGTCCCTCTAACATTTACCATCTACAACATAATTTACTTTACCAAACACATTTATTTTAAGTAGATTTCCATCTACCTAAGAATCTCTTGCCACATGTTAATTGACACCGGTGAACTCGAGAGTACACCACTGGGATATTAGTCTATACATAGGTTATAGAAGCTACTTTAGCTTGTCGAGTTATTTATTCGATTTTGACAAAATGATCCAATTTACAAAGCTTTATCCTCAAATGCCTTAGAATTAATCCTTCTTTAAACTAAAAGGAGAAGATTTGAAGTAATTTCTTGATTGAGAAAAAAGAGATTTTCGATCCACCATTTACATTAGCCTTACTATAACTTCTAGGCATCGACTGTAAAAAAAATAAAAAAATTCTAGAAATATGCAATTTTTCTTCTAATTCAAGACCTTAATTTAGGCTTACAACTAAAATATATCATATCATATATCATATATAAAAGAAAGCATCGTTACATAGTGGTTTTCATGAAGTCGTTTGCAAGTATGAATGTATGATTGTTGGCTTCTTGGGGGGGGGGGGGGGGAGAGAGAGAGTACAAAGTGGAACAAATCCCTTTCAAGATCATAGGAAATTAGGAACCAAAAACAGTTTAGCCTTTGGCAGTAAGTAGACATGTACAAGCAAGAACGTCTTGGGAGCAGCGGCGGATCCAAGAATTTAAAATAAAAGTAGCCTATATTTTCTACCATTTTCTACATTTTTCTAACCTTTTCTACCAAATTTAATAAATATTTTCTATCATTTTCTATATTTTTCTACCAAATTTAATAAATACTCTAAGGATGCGCCCATGCTTGGGAGATGTGTAAATCCTGAGAAAAACTTGTGAAATCAAAGAGGAGCATCATCTTCTCAACTTTTTAAACTTTTTGACATGTCTGTTCCCTAAGTACTTCTCAATCTCCTCCTGATTATCATATGCCATCCCTTCTCTTTTCTTTGATCCACCAGACTCCTTTATTTTCTGCAAATGAATACAAGTTGACATTAAAAAGCAACACCAATTGATGAAGCACCAAAAAAAAAAAAAAAAAGCATAGAACAATTCCATACTTGAACTATAGAGCTGATGCCATCTGACTATCAAAAAGTGCACAAGGCCATGGGAGTAGTATTCTCTCTGCACTAGTAAGTTCTTCGAAAAACAGCTCAAGCAACACATGCATACAAAGACTTCTCAATTGGATGGTCTCCAGTTAGATTTACTTCCACCCTCTTCTCAAAAAGAAATTTCTAGCACTTTACCCTTTTGATTAATGAGTCAGCATGCCGGGACAGCCAATATCTAAAATGAACTTGAACATGATATGCATAATCGAATCAAGTATATCACAGTCGAGTCTACTAATGCCTTGAAATGTATTCTACACAACAAACAATGCACCAGAACGACCAACATGTAGTATTGTAGTTTGTAGCTGACACAATCAGGATAGAAAAAAGTTGAAACTATAAACGGACGAGAAACACTAATCTTTCCAAAAGTCATAAGGATGACTGAAGTGCAAGTTAAACTGACTTACCACTTTTGAGATTCTTTTTGCCTCAGTTACACGTTCCAACAGAAGCAAAACTTCCTCCTCCTCAGCAGGAAACTTCGATAGCTTCTTACCTGTATCGCACACAACAAATGAGGTCTCAACCAAGAGAAATAACGCTGTCAAAGGCCATAGGTGCCCTTGTTTTATCTGCATGATCATAAGCCTAATTATACGCTCACCTATCATATTCTCTATCTGAACAAACGGCTCAATCTCATACTGATTTACTAATGATATGGCGGATCCTGACCTTCCGGCACGAGCTGTTCTTCCGACCCGATGTATGTAGATCTGAAACACGCCAGATATTAGTCAGTGGATAAATAGGAAGCACAACTACATTTCGATAGTCAAATTGTCAAAATGCTAATGGAAAACAAGTTCCGCCATGTGTCCTTTCTCTTCGACTTCACATGAACTTTTCCCAGCCCTTGTGTTAACTATGTGCCAACACTGAAGTTTACGTCTGAAGCAACAAAAGGGAACTCGCATTGCACGTATAAAGGAAGCAGGTAGAAAGATAAGGAAGAAATCACTGAGCTCAATTCCATGGAGTTTCACTGTTCATATGTTTGTTTGGTAGTATTTTAGTAGTAATCGTTTGGCCCGCTTACTACTTTCCAAGAAATTGAGAAGAAAATCAAGAATTATTATACTCTACAAAATTAACAGAAGTGTTGATGCAGGGACAGTGCTAGTAGGTTGATATACAGATATAGCAGATTGAATTCTGAAAAGGAGCTGATGGTCCTTCAAACTACTTAGTCATAATCCTCTCTAAATAAACCGAAGAGCTTTGGGTAGAATATCACTAACTAGCTAAGCAACTATGTAACTTCAAATTACCAACCCTCCCATCAGTCAGTAAGTTACAGTGTGAAGCTGGAAGCCCAGCTCACATACAAACTTTGACTTCCAATTGACTTTTAAATTTCATCGCTGGACCAAACAAACGCAGAATATACCACCTTCTAAGGATATTACAAAACCGTCAAAGTTCCCATTACAAGTAGAAAAATCATTACCTTTCCATCATTAAGGATGAGAAAAGGGACTTCAACTGACTGATATACCTTGTGTGCGCAATCTCGCAAAAGCTCCACAGTTCTCATTATATTGATCTAAGTTCCCACTTCCCATAACTTATCGTGCCTCTCCTTAAAATTAAACCGACAGCCTTTGCCCTTTGGACACAATTATAATCTGTATGAAATTCACGCTCTCCCACTCCTTCAATATCAAAATTCTCTTTAATTTTTTTTATCGAATATTGCATTGAATTGTACAGTTGTACCAATAAAGCCTACATGGCAAAAATATGAGAAACCCAATGTTTCTTTTAAAATTACAATAAGTTCTGCAGTTCGGGTGTTTAGGATGTCCGAATAAAGATTAATTTGTCCAAACCATCCAGCCTTTCCAAGGTTAAATTTTCAAACTTTCTTGATATAAATAGGGGTGACGACCACCGAGCCTGCATTGATGGAGCATACCATATAGTGAGCTCACTAAAATTGCAATGTTCTGAAGATCGAGATGTTTGGAAGACCGCACCAAAGACTAAACCAGTGTCTGGTGGCCTTACCAGTTCGATGGTTTATTCAGTTTAATAGCAGAACATATATTTAGCAACAAAAACAACTTGATATATCATATATTAGTAGAAAACAGGGAAAAGAGCAAAAATATATATTTAGCAACAGAAAAAGCGGGGTAGGGCAATGGTCATTGTTAGACATGGACTAATTAGCCCCTAAACAACATATCTTCCATCTTCCATCCTTCGAAATCTAACCCCTTAATCATCTCATCACCTTCCAGATTTGTCCGTGCCTCTATCAGGGATTGATGGTCATGGCCTTGACCATAGGGAGGGTCAGACTAAAATTCAGTTCCAAAAGTTGAATTTAAAATTTTATATGAAAAGTTAATGTATATCCTAAAGAGAGCATAACAAAACACTGCAATACAAAAGAAAAATGGTCACTCTATGGGGCTCATGGTTTGTGGCTGGTTTTCTCTGATTCCAGTCTAGGCACCCTCAACTTTCAAGGTACGGAAGGTAGCGACCCAAAGATGTGATATCCTAAGAGATTTGATGAGCATTGATGACTGATGAGTGCTTAAAAGGAGTGGTAATACTTTCTTTATGGAAGCCGTTTGCTAAGAAACTCCATTATAAAGCGTGCTTGACTGGGAGTAGTCTTAGGCTCTTAGCATGGGTGACCTCCTAGGATGCCCTGAAGTGTGGTTTCTAACAATTTACTTCAAGAAAGAAAACCTGAAAGGTGTCTAAAGATATTCATACAACCGCAAGTAGCTAAAGGACATAGAACCCAGAGTAAAACTAAAGATTTATGAATTGTATTACTGCCAGAAATAAAAATAAAATAAGTTTAACTATTAGGGCAAAGAACAGTAACCTTAGGATCCTGGGGGATATCATAATTTATGACCATGTCCACCTCTGGTAAATCAATACCTCTGCAGAGTACATTAGAGCAAATAAGGTAATTGCAATCTCCAGCTTTAAAATTGTTCAAGGCTCCAAGTCTTTTAGCCTGCACACACATTGCACAACAAATGAATACTTGCTTCAAGTTCAAGGACGTACAGAACTAGTTAATCCACTTGAACTATACCATGGGGTGAAGGCATGAAAGGTCAACCCACTAATGTAGCATTCTAAATAGAAAGCCTAAAAGCAAAACAAAACAGGACAATATAAAACCTGAGTCATCTTGCCATTAATCGGGAGAGCTCTCAAACCAAGGCTGCGTAGCATGTGTGCTAAAAGATGAGTTGTATCGCATCTATTAGTAAAAACCAATGAGCTTCCAGACATTTCCATCAAAAGATACACAAGATGACAGTCCTGAGAAACGGAAAGGATAAACATCGATATGAATTAGGAATAAAGACATGGTTACTTTTCAGATTAAACTCTATACTAAATGGGCACTCTTAAGATCTATAAGCAAGCAAAAAAAAAAAAAAGAAAAAACACCATGAAAGAAGCATGTTGTCTCGTTGGCCAAAGAAGCAAATAAGCTATTAGTTGGATTTATTTGCAATGCACCTCCCCATCTGTAACTTTCAGTCAACGCGGAACTAAACACCAACCTCCTTTTCCAGACAAAACCTCACCAGAGGATTAAGTAACATTTATTAGTGGCCCCGTGGCAAAATAAGAGACAATCTCAAGTATTTCTACAGGAACTCAGAAGGAAAGTTCCTTAATAGCTTTCAGGGTGGCATCAGTTAAAAGACTCTTAAAATCAAGCCAAAAGATTGCCCAGCTTCTTCCACCGTCAAAAACATTCAAGATTCCTATAACAAATCTCTCATAGATCAGTTAAGATCAAGATTACAGAGCATGAAGGTAACATGCCTTGGAATTGTCCACACCCACTGAGCTTTGTAATCTTTTGAGCACAATTTAACAAGTTCTTGTGCGTGCCTCAATATCAAAACTCTAACGATTGTTTCATGCATATCAATCGTTAGTTACAGAGGCCATAAATTCCATATGCTACTAACTATCTAGAAAACAAATCAGGAGATTCAGAACATGGAATCCTAATTTAATCATTAACCATAAGAAGAGGAACCATTAAGAAACATACCTTATATTTTGCAGGAATAAAAAGAAATTGCTGCTTCAGTGTGTCAACAGTAGAGTATTTAGGAGCAGCTTCAATCTGGAAAGAAATCAGATCTTGTTTTTAGAGCTAAAAAGAAATTCAACTAAAGTCCACATAGATTAATTTGGCATCATAGGTTTGAATCTAACCTTTGAGGGATTCTTTAAACAAGCTTTTTGGAGCTTTTGAACCTGCAATGAGCCAAGTTTTGAACTTTTATTCTCTCAATCATCAGACATGCATTATTACATACCCACACGAGTTATTATAACTGATACAAGAAAACCCCCGAAAAACTGATAAATCATAACGAACAACTTAAGCGACCCCATAAAAACTTTTAGACAAAAGATCTTCTCCACCAGAGGCAGTTTTTTCATTTCTCAACCCTTAGTTGACACTTAAATGCTTCCATAACAAAACTACTTATACTAAAACATGATTGATCAACACACACTTTAGCATCATGAAATTTTTGCACACTCACCTTTTTTGTCATAGTAGCAGAAAACAAATAAGTCCTTCGTTGTAGAGGGATAACTTTTAAAATTTCCTCAATTGGTTTCTCGAAATCGTCATTAAGCAAGTTATCAGCCTCATCCAATACCTGGACATCACAGAAACAACATAAGAATAACAAAAACATATAAACAGCACAACTATCAAAAGTAAAAAAGTAACAAATATATGCAAGATGGTACTTCCACAAAGTATATCCTTATAACCAAACAACTCTGATTAGTAGGCATCCAAACAATCAATCACTTGGCCACAGCATAGACTGGCTTCCTGGAGAGAATCTATATTCTCCAAAACCGTAGACAGGTAAATTACAGGTACTAAAACATTTTTCAGAACTTTACACTGTATCAGAGTGGAAACAAGAACGATTTCTGAAAAATAACGATGCCTTTGAAGAGGTGACAACTAAACTCAAGAAAAATATCAACAATGTGAACAGAATACAACAAAAACAATAGCTTAGTATAAATCCCGGACTAGGCAAGGTCTAGGAAGGCCCAAGATGTATGCAACAAGCTAAGAAAAATTTACAGCATTAAGCAAGTCAAACTATACAGCTTACAGATACAAGTATAAATGAGCAAACTTCTAATACTCCAAAAGCAAATAAACAGCAACAACACAAACAAAACATAGAGCAGAATGTACCAGATATTTCAAAGCATTAAGTGAAAACCCCTTGGTATTAGACAGATGATCAATGAGACGTCCAGGTGTAGCAACCTAGAAGAAAGAAGATTAGACAGTAAATAAGACAGATACAAGTAAAAGCAAAACAGATCTACGCTATGTCAGCTAAAAGACAGTACAATATACTCTCTCGCTGAACAACAAAAAAACATTCTAGTAGTCTAGTACTGTACCCAGTTACCCACTTTAGGCTAATTATTTGAAGGTCCTGATATGAGCGGCGTTGCCCTAAGTAGTCGAAACCAATGGACATTCCATGTACAGGAAGATGTCATATGAGATTAATGAAACACATTAATTTCCAGACCTTACCCCCTTCCTAATAGAGAAAATGCCTAGAGCTAGCAACGTCACAAGTATCTCAGGCTCTCAGCTCTAATTGATAGAGTAGAAAACACTGAGTATGCCAGCCGGGAGGTTTATTTTTCCATCTCCTCATAAAATCGGTTGAATAGAACACGTGGAAAATTGGGATTGAACTACTAGTTATGTATATACATTTTTAGATAAGGAAAACAAATATATTCATTGTTACCATCAAGGAGGAGAAGGAATCCTGACAAAAAGAATCTAAGTACAAGTTACTCTTCGCTTGAGATAGTCTAGAGGATGAGAAAATCCCCAGAAAGTGCAGGAGTTTCCTTTCGACCACAAGCGCCAAAGTGTAGCCTGAAGATATACTTACCACAAAATCTTCTTTTCCTTCTCAGCCAGTATAAAATCCTCCTAATAAACGTTGCTTCACCCCTACTGGACACAACCATTGCTCCCCTCTCACCCTCAAAGCCCCCACCGTAAAAGCTGAGCGACTTCACAATATTATTGGTATTTATCTTACAAAAAGCCATAATCTGCACAAAAGCTCGAACCTTCACTAGGTCTACATTTTCAAAAGATGTTGGCAACATGGAAAAGAGGATCATGAGGAGGCCGGAGGGAAGCTTATGTGTGCCACGAAGGATTTGCAAAGGAAGAGGCTGTCCCATGACTGAGTGTGTTATGTGTATACCAAATATGGAGACCGGAGAGAACATCCCATCACTGAGTGTGCATACTTGAAATTTATATTTACAAAACTCGAAACCCTCACTTACACCAACATCGATGTTTCTATTCTGTATTCTACATAGAACATCCACCACCAACGAAAACAAAATGGAGCAAGAAAAACCCCTTATCTATATCACATTGATAAATTAATTGGTTATGTTATATTCACATATACTAAGCCTCTATACAAAGATCTGTCAAAGCTTTACTCACAACCCCCCCCCCCCAGAGGACCAACCGGGGGGGGGGGGTGATTTGGGAAGGGGATGCCAGAGTCATCAGCAAATCTGCTGCGAGTGTTTGTGAAACAATATACTAACCGCGTGTATAAGACAACATGCCTATTATCCTAAGTACCTAATACTTGCATGGCCGCGACATTAGTATAATACTGGATACAGGTTTCAACTACACAGTCAACCTTTGTGTTTTTGGGGTACTCAAATAATAATGCTAGAGAAACACAAACCATGCCATAGAGATAAATGAACAAACATGTAAGGGATACTTACTATGATGTGAGGCCGTTTTGCAAGGGAAATCTGCTGCTGGCTCATGTCCACTCCACCAACAAGCTACAGAAGAATATAACAGAATCAGCACTCATAAAGCTTGCTAATTCTTCATCTGAATAAAGCAGGCTGATTCCCCATATTTAGTTCAGTATCAATAGCTCATTATAGAAACGTTTAACGACAATAATAAGAGATAGCACATTCACTAAGTTAAACTTTTTTCTTTTTCTCCAAGGATTACTTTCTAGATTAGGACATTGAAAATTTCATGTAATGTTTATTAATGTTTATGCAGAAAATTTCTCCAAAATGAACATCCTCAACCTTGATCACAAAGGCAAACGACGAATTGGCTAAAACTGCATCCCAAATAAATCATGACCTCAAGCACATAAATTACAATATTCGAACTACTCGAAACCTTACCACTGCAGTTTTCAAACCAATATTAGCTCCCAAAGCTTCAAACTGCTGAGCAATCTGAATCGCCAGCTCCCTAAATTCCGTCATCAAAAGCAGAATAATCACGATCAAAGACAGCACAAAAACATCATGAATGGTATATCAAGGATACATCACTGATTACAAAAAAAGGATTAAGTTCTCATTGTGACTCAATTTTCGACGAAACCAAAAAGGCAAATTCATCATTTGATTACAAACAAACTGTCTTACAACCATAATTTCAGTACTTGGTCTTTCTACATTAACAATTGAGCTCAACAAAGACCAAAGCAACAAATCTTACCGCGTCGGCGCAATCACGCAAGCAAAGAAAGGCCGAGGGGATTCTGCTTCCCATAAAGCTTGAATGATTGGCAATGCAAATGCCCCAGTTTTTCCTGACCCAGTTTGTGCAAGCCCTACTATGTCATTCCCTAGAAAACATTACACATAACACAAAACCAACAAGATCATATCAATTACTGTTACTGTCACATTATGTACATCATCATATACGTACATGTGCACCTAGTATTATATAACATCGTCTTAGACGAGACGGTTTCAAAAGTAACACCTTTAACCTTCAAGAGTAACATATGCCCTTTTAAAAAGCCGCAATGTCACTTATGAAAAAGGTGGTATTTTCTAATAACATGTAATAATGCATTTTATAGTCGCAATGTTACTTTTGAAATATAAAGGTGTTACTTTTGAAACGATAATACTATAATATTCGTCTATGTGTAAATAGAGAAAAGGGTTATATTCTAGCCCTATATTCTATTGGGTCTTGGGAGGGTAGCGTGTAAGGAGGAATTCAAACAAACGTTAACTTCCCACTAGAACATAGCGTGTATGGTAAAAAAATTAATGACCTTGGAGGGCAAGAGGAATGGCTTCGGCTTGAATTTTGGTGGGGACAGTCCATGATAAATTGTAACATGCTTCAACTAAGGCATCACATAATCCTAGCTCTTTGAATGATTTCGCTTGTTCTTCCTTTTTCTCTTCCTCCATTTTTTTCTTATGGGAGAATTGTGCGTTGTGTGCGAGTGATCAAAACAGAGGACTATGCAGGGTTTTAGCATTTGGGTTGTGAATTTCAGAAACTATTTATACGCTTGGGTGTCGTTTTGGGTTAAATAAGTTATGCTTTGAGAACGGAACATCAAGCTTTCATAGCTCAGTTGGTTAGAGCACCCGTTTAGTAAGCGGGAGGTCTTGAGTTCAACTCTCAATGAAAGCAGCTATTTTTTTTGTTTATCCCTCTTTTAAGAGGCCGGGGAATAGTTGTGTCAGTGTCACGATAGGATTTTATTTTGCAAGTCTGAAACATGTTAGACAGATTTTACAAATTTTGCGCAGTGGCGGCTCAAATGCTCAATGTAATTTTGGGCCAAAAACGAATTTCCGAAAAGTGGCCTAAACCAACTAATAAAACTAGCCAAGCACAAAACAAGAAGCCTGGTACAATTGAGCGTGAAGCCTAAAGCCTAAAGCCTAAAGCCCATGCTTCAATGGCTTTACCTGGAGTCCGCTCCGCATAATACGAAGTTGTAAGGTGCATAAAGAAATCAGCACTCAGTGCAGTTTAAGATCACTATGTTTTTGTTACCTAAAAAAATAAAAAAATATCACTATGTTTTGTAGGTCGTGTTCTCTTCCGTTGAAATTTGCTACATTAAACCGAAAAGGATTGAAAAGGGATGGAGGGAACTAAATGGGACTGGAATAATATTAAATTTTTAATTAAATAAAGATCAATATAAATTAATGATAAAAGAATGATGTACATATATTAGAAATATTTAAGAAGAACGAAGACAATTGGGCTATGCAAGAAGCTCATTGCAAGTGGAAATGACTGGAATGGCTGAAGTTCATACTTTATTGGCAGTGTTGTATCAATATAACGAATGTTAATTTTAAAATCGTAATATCATTCACAAAGTCTTGAATGATATCTTCTGATTTTAAGGTAAATGGTCTTTTTGTCTTAAAGTGACGATTTTCATTCAATATGTTACTAAATTCAATGTCAAAATTAAACCTTTTTGAGTAATTACCATTAAAACATAGGATTAGAGTAAAAACGCTTTTTAAAAGTGAAGTAAGAAACTGGAGATTTCGATTTGTTATTAATGGGAAGTAAAGTACTTCAATTTGTTTGAAATAAAAGCACTTCAGTTTTAAATTGAGTGCTTGTATTTTTTAGTGAGCATCATGCTTATGCTTTTCTACGAGAGGTCATGTATTATTAATTCATTGAACACCTAGAGGTTGACTGAACGAGTGGTCTACCAAAAAAATCCGACAGTGATGTAGTGCGTTACGTATATAACATCTCCACCTTGTGATGCGGATATGTCGCGTTCCTCATAGGAAAAACAGCATATATAGGTCTCTCTTGACGGCTCGTATAATGCACTAGATAGCAACCCGTGCTTCG